>NMRB01003835.1:33041-51538 GCA_002633025.1 Notospermus geniculatus | reverse complement strand
CAGAAATGAACAAAATCACACATTTTATGGAAATATTTCAGCAAAACCAATATGTTTAGTAATGATTTTTTGATGAATGATAAATAATACCATTACTCTCCCAGTAAACCAAACATTTGCTAATAATTTCACTGTTTTCATGCTGATTTCGGACATTTTGCAAATGCTCTTTGTTTTCCTAATTAATGAAACTGATGTCACATTTTTCTTTCATGATTATGTAGTTCACATTGTTAAATATTATACCTGAAGTTATCATGAAAATCAAACAACGGCAACATAATGAAAAATTAGTTGGGAAAATGGTTCCGAAAGTGAACAGCCCCTTTACAACATCGCCAGGAAATAGACGCTAGATGAAAATTGGATCGTCCAGAATTCGCCGCAGATTCGACGCCGATTTGGCGTCGATCCCTGGCCAGGGGGGTCCAGGGTTTACATTGACCGCTGCATAAGATGAAGGACATTGCTTCCTACCAGATTCGAACCCACGGACCCTCGCATGAGGCATTAATCGCTAGCACTAAACCACTAGGCCAAATCCCCATCTTCCAAAAAAGATGGTTCAATGGCCTATGTTAAACGAGACGTCCACTATACCATGGGGGGATGCGAGTAGTCCAAAAAATCTCCGAACCCAAACAGTTTTATGTTATACGAGGTGAAAGAACGTGAAATAGAAATCGGGTTTCTAAGGTGAAAGACATTGCTTCCTACTAGATTCGAACCCACGGACCCTCGCATGAGGCATCAGTCGCCAGCACTAAGGGTGTATTCGACTCACTGTTCTCAACTGTACCCGAACAGGCCGAGAACACAGGAACGTGTTCTCGAGTCTCGAACGGATAACTGCCTGTTACTATGGTTTCACTTCCGGCGTCAATCCCTAAAACTCCCATTTTTTTCAAGAATACTTGAAAATTATTCTGGTCATTTCTGCTTGATCCTCAACCTCAAATAATTACACTATAATCTGCCGAAAAATCTCCATAAAATTGCCGCCAGTGTCGCCGAATCGGTTAATGTCGTCCTGGGTATAACAGAAATATACCCAGGTTCAATGTATGTCGTCCCACAAAACTATACCCTGGGTATAGTTCGATCTACAAAAGTATACCGAGGATTGGATAAAGCACCTGAAGACGAGATTGTCCTTGCAAATGCCATATGACCATGCAGAAGCATGACTGCAAGTCGAAAAACATCGCTCTAGCGCCTGACACGACGAACATCATTTTAATATATCGTACCGACAGTGATCAAAGAAATTTACGTGCCGTTTATCGTCACTCTAATCCGCAATAGTACTCGCAGCACGGCTTGCGGACGTAGCTGAACGCACGACACCGAACAAACATATGGGGCGCAAATCGGCTCTGTTAGTTTGCTCATTTCTTTGAAACTGTGAGCTTAACTTGCGATAAGTTTGGACCGTTGTGTTGAGACAACTGTCAACAGTTGACCCATGCCATCGATGAGCACAAAATCTGACAATATTGACTGATATTTTGAAGATGTTGCTTGCAAAACTGCCGTCTCAGTTGAAGCGAGAAACAAAATGGCAGCCATCCATTCCTAATTCGTACCTAGGCTCAAAACTACGGTACTGGGTATACTTTTGTAGATCGAACTATACCCGGGGTATAGTTTTGTAGGACGACATTGAACCTGGGTATATTTCTGTTATACCCAGGACGACATTAACCGATTCGGCGCCAGTGTCCGCCATCTTTGTTCTGGACTGTTCCACCGACCGAGGTGGTCACTCTGAAACAGTCCCGAGCCTGACGTTATGACGTTGCGTTCGGACTCTTGATATATTTGGCTGACATGTTGATGACTGATATAATATCACAAAACCTTGTTTCTTGCATTTTTCACATTTTGGCACTCAGTCCAAGTTACTCAGTCCATTTGGACTCAGTCCATAGAATTAATACTACCCATTGACGCAACAATGCCTTGTGGCAGTCATCGCTGTGCCAGTGCTCGGTCACTCCGTATTTGTTTTGGTCTCTTGTGTTAACAATGCAGCTTATATTCCGAATATGTAACTTCCACAGCAATTCATCCTTAATTATCGGACCTTATCATTACATTAACGACATTAAATTGTACACATTACGTTTCCAAGATGTCAGCCAAATCTTCCAGCCATTTCGCATCTTCAAATCCAAGTCTCGAGTGAAATCTCGCGGGACCAGATTGCGAGGTGTTGTGAGATTCGGGAACAGGAACACGTTCCCGAACAAGTTCTCGGCTGTTCGACTCATTCCAGAACACCGTTCTCTGCACCTGAACACATAAGAACAGGGAGTCGAATACACCCCCAAGGGGCAGCAGCCTTAACCACTAGGCCAAATCCCCATCTTAAAAAAAGATGGTTCAACGGCCTATGTACACCCTTGTAGGAAAGTAAAAGGACAGCAAGTTTTCCTAAATATCTCAAAAACCATTGGAGCTACAGCAATGGTATTTGCACCCAATCTGTAGCAACATGTTGTGCATAGAACCATGGTGTTTTGCCAGAAATCAATTTTAATTAACTAAGAGAAAAATGACATTTTATAAAATCACTTTGTCATGTTTGTTGACAGTTTTTGAAAAATCTTCCACTTTCAAATTTTCTTTCTTCGTTATACATGTATTCAACTTGCCTGACTGACCAACATCTGCAACTTTTCCTTTTTAAAATATCAAGAGAAAATGCCTCTTTTGGCACTTTTTAGCAAAAATAAATCCCATTCACACAGTCACGTAGAAACACCTCTAGGACAGCCCCTCATTACGGATTCTATAGTCTGAAGTGTAGGCCTGGGGCTGTTCCAGTTCAGTTCTCACACCAAATGAGAAGTGACACTAACTTCAACCCATGTCTTTTCAGTGCAAAACGTCATCAATAGCCGTGGTTACACTACATAAAAATACCCGTGTTTTTCCAGACCCGGGTCAAACCAGTGTGTACGAAAATCCCGGCGAGAGGTCACACTACTACACTGTAGTTAAGTAGCCCGGCGACAGTTGCGCTGCAAACATTGACTCTTCGGTCATTTCTGAATTGGCACACGTTGTCGGAGGCGCGAAAACGACGTCACTTAATGGCTACGCTATCTGTCGCCGTGCGAAGAACTAACGAACACACTGGGTGGTTTCGGGGTTGGTGTTGGCGCGGTGTTTGCAGTGCATTAAAGCATTGTGGGCACTGTGTTGGCGCCAGCTTTGGAATCGCCCACTGTCTTATTCTCGATTCATAAATATCCATTGCATTGTACATAGGTATGTAAATTCTGGACATCTTGAATATTGTACATGTATTATTGTATTTGTTAGTGGGGTGCCTCTAAGCAAGAAGTTGCTTTTTTGCATCCCGCCTACTGTTACTATTAGTACAAATAAAGCACTTATATATTAAAAAAACGAACACACGAGGATTTCGAAAAGCACGTCGACATTGCCGTGTCTCAAAAACCCGCGTTTTTCAGACACGGGTTTCTTGAAGCCCGGCAATTCATAGGTGTGACCGCAAAAAACCCGGGGATTTTATGTAGTGTAACCACGGCTATAACCTTGAATTGGCTTTTATTGTAAAAGGAAGTTAATACGTCATACTGTCAATAGAACTGGAGTATTGGGAGACCACAGGTTTTGTTGATCACTGTCTGTTATGATGCCAAAATTCCCTGGTAAAGAGGGGCTGTCCCAGAGGTGGTGTCTGCTTGACTGTAGGAGTGGGATTTATTTTGCTGCAAAATGCGAAAAGAGGCATTTTCTCTTGATATTTTAAAAGGGAAAAGTTGCAGATGTTGGTCAGTCCGGCAAGTTGAACGTAATGAAGAAAGAAAATTTGAAATCGGACGATTTTTCAAAAATTGTGAAAAAACTCATTTTACAAAAGGTCGTTTTTCTCTGAATTAATTAAAATTTTATTTTTGGCAAAACACCATGGTTCTATGCCCAACATGTTGCTACAGATTGGGTGCAAATACCATTGCTGTAGCTCCAATGGTTTTTGTGATATTTAGGAAAACTTGCTGACGTTTTACTTTCCTACAAGAGTGTACAACGAGGCGTCCATCAGTACCCTGCGAGTAGTCCAAACAATCTCCGAACCCCAACAGTCATGACAGTTTTATGTTAAGCCACTCTCACACGTGCGACAGTTGGCCTGCGTTTAATTGCGATAGAAAATCGCAGGTGTACTCTCGCAAATTAATGCAAACTATCGAAGACCTTGCGATAATATTGCAGGCAATCGCGTATAATCGTGAAATTTTGGAAATGTTCAAAAAATTTAACTTTGCCGCAACCTATCGCAGAGCTACGGTGGCTGGGAAAGGACATGGTAATTTTTTTTCTCTCCAAATTTTGATTCCCTGAGTTTATTTTTTTATCTCGTGGCCCTGACTTTTTATCTCGGGGCCCTGACTTTTTATCTCGAGGCCCTGACTTTTTTTTCAAATGTTGACTTTTTTTCTTCAAATTTTGATTCCCCGAGTCTATTTTTTTATCTCGAGGCCAAAAAGTCAGGGCCTCGAGATAAAAATTCAGGGCCTCGAGATAAAAAAAATAAACTCGGGGATTCAAAATATGAAGAAAAAAATTACCATGTCCTTTCCCAGCCACCGTACAGAGCAACCGCAGATTGTCGCAAAATATTGCACAATGTCGCAAAAAATCGTTTATAACCCCAAATTATCGCTGTCGACTGAAGAGGCTGCAGACAGAAAACCCGTATTGTCGCAAGATTGTCGCAGCTATAATCGCAGATTGTCGCAAACAACCGCAAGTGAACGCCAAAAAACGCTTCGATACGTCTGCGACAAATCTGCGATAATTTCTGCGTTTGTTTGCGTAACGTAGAAAAATACAATCGCACGCAAATTGTCGCACGTGTGAGAACGGCTTTATACGAGGGGTCACATAAAGAAGATACAAGAATGTGAAATAGAATACCATAGAGAAGACCATAGCCTGATGCAACGGATGGTTTAAATTGCGAAGAGAACTTTGTAGTGGTCGCGATTATACTTTTTAAACGGTATCGTTCGATTGCTTTCTAAATTCTCCCTACTGCACCCCGTTAGATGCACCTATTCCAACACGGCCGTGCATTCCAACCTCGGCCAAATTCACAATCGCAGATCGCCACGGGTACTTGATACATGTATTAGCATAATAATTAACCATTTTTGTGTTGAAGCCCTAATCTATTGAAACTGGAGTTTTCCCGCAATCAACGGCGACATCCGGTTACAACACTGTGAGTCCTTCTCTGCAATGAAGGAAGCTGAAGACGATTATGTATTTCGACAAACTCCCCAGACTGATACATTTGGTCTATCGGGCTCTTTTCTGGACGCATCATTAGTCATATCAGGTTTTGATTGACAAAGATGACGTTGGTTGCTTAATGAACTCGTCGTGGCACGCATGTTTTCAAATTACCGTAAATGCTGGGATGAGCGAAGTCGATAGCGTAGCACCAACCAGTTCATGATACAAGTGTTTATATGCTGGCAGATTTCTTTCTTTGCCATTGATTATACAAGAAAAACATTCAGGATGCGATACCATTGTTTACATGCACAATGTAGATGAATCAATAGCAATAGATTAATTGGTTCCAGATCGCACCGCTAGGGTAAATGTGATGATCGTAGTGTGGAAGTGAGGGATTTCTCCACTAAAAGAGGTCCAGACGAAATAGAACATTTACATAAATCATAAAATCTCCTTTACATGTATTCTGGGTCTAACTTTACAATCCCCCACACCATGAAATAGTTCCGTCCGCGACAGCGTACAGTGCGTGATTCGGTTTTCCAAAATATGTCAATCGATGTCGGCAGCACCGGCACCGGCACTGGCGTAGGTCAGTGACGTCAGCAACTTCTCTATTTGGCGCTTTTTCCTTTGCGTCATACTTCACCGGCACCGGCAAAACCGGCACGTCTTTTCCTTTCCTTTGCGTCATACTTAACTGGCACCGGCAAAACCGGCACGTCTTTTCCTTTCCTTTGCGTCATACGTCACCGGCACCGGCAAAACCGGCACGTCTTCTCCTTTTTTTCGGCGTCAAATCCCACCGGCACGTCTTTCTAACCTTAGTGTTGACTTACTCGTCGTCGTCATTCAAAAAGTGTCACCCAAATCATCAACATGGCTGAATTCTATTCAAGAACAATTGACGACTTATTAAGCGATGAGGTATGGGAAAACAGCTACGAACAAACCCGAGTATCGAGTCATTGGGTTTCCCATGCAGAATTAACTGGACGAATTATCAACAACAAAAGATGTACTTTAAACTGGTGCATGGAAAATGAACTTATTGCAAGACAACGAAGATGCCCCGAATGTAATTTCCTAATGACACTTCAAAGGGATGCAGCTGCAAAGAAATCTTCGGATCTCCTGATATGGCGTTGTCGGAGAACTGCGGGACCGAATGGCAAACACGACAAGTCATTGAGCTTGAGATGCGGCAGCTGGTTTAAGGGCTCCAACTTGAATATGGCAGAGGTACTGCATTTAACATACGCCTTCGCACATGGATGGTCGCACGCAATGGTTACCCATGAAACAAGGGTGTCGGAAAAGACAGTCGTCGATTGGTATAATTTCTGCAGAGAGGTTACTTCCGCAAAGACGATTGCAACGCGCCAACAAATCGGAGGACCAGGTGTCATTGTCGAAATTGACGAGTCAAAATTCGGCAAAAGAAAATATCATCGTGGCCATAGAGTTGAAGGTCAATGGGTTTTCGGGGGAGTTGAACGAAACTCTGGTAAGCTGTTCATGGTTCCTGTCGAAAGCCGCAGTACCGACGCAGTACCTACTTCCGATTATTCAAGAATGGATTGCTCCCGGAAGTATTATTATCAGCGATTGTTGGCGGGCTTACGATTGTCTTTCCAAAGAAGGTTACGAACACCTCACAGTCAATCACAGCCTCACGTTCAAGGACCCTGAAACAGGTGGGCATACCAATACCATTGAAGGCGCATGGAACCACGCCAAGAAGAACATGCCAAGATATGGAACGAGGAAAAACATGTTCAAAGGTTACCTTGAATTACACATGTGGCGCAAAAGTCTGAAATACTCCTGTCAAGATCCATTCATGGCATTCTTGAATGGCATAAAAACCGTGTACAATCAGATGAATGGTCAATGCCGAAAAAGTAGAAGGACTGGGGCACATGTAGGCTATATCATGCAACTTTGGACTTGGGACTCTTCGTCAGTGAGAATCCGTAGATGGCTGCACAAAACATTAGATACTCAATCAACATTATCTTTCCCATTTGCATATTTCTAAATATGCAACATGTAATTTCATGATGTATACATGTATATATACCGGTATAATAAATGATATTTCTACTGTTTACCATCTTCCTGCATTAATTACTACAATTTATTTCAACACTATTCACTGTAGGCGTCCGTCCATGGTTTAACATATGCCTAGGCCTAACTCTGCACTCCTGGATTTAGTCCACGAAACGGAACATCATTAACTTCTGCGTTCTTACTTTGCGCAACTTGCTTATGCTTTCGGACGAATATCAAACATGAAATGAAATCTGCGCGCCGAATTGTTCTTTTCATGACGTAACCCTGCACCGTAACGTCATGTCGTCGACGACTTCCGACAATAACGTACGACGGCACTTCAAATCAGTTCGTCCTCAGGGTAGGCACTTCACCAGCATCACCTTCACCATCATTGTCATCATGCTGAAAGCAAAAAAATTCCGCACGCACGATGTCAACCAAATTCATCGAAAGGCCGCTAACATGGCTAACATAACAGTCCCCTGGAATGCCATTCTCAGACCGAATATTTGCCACAATAACTACCCTGAAACAGACTATGATGTTGCATACCAGCTTACCTGTACACCATCAACTATTATCACATAAATTAAATTCAACACTTTCTTAACCATATTTCTTTTCAATCGTTATTTATTAATATCACTTCATAGTCAGCTCACACCATATCGACCGCACTAGAAGAACAATTACGTCACTCTGAGGGTTTCCACAATTTCATCAAAAATTACCGTCACTTAACCCCTAATCAGTGACGTCAAATATCAAAATGGATCATTCAGAAAGGAACGCGGGGGAAGGAGGGGGTTCGGGGGATCTCCCCCGATGACACATACCTGGGCTGATGTTCTTGTCTTTTAATTCCTGCACACGCATATTACCACGTTATTACAACAATAATACTTCCCTTTCAATCGAACTGAATCCGAAATAACAAGTTCTGTTGTTTTATTCCAAATAACCATTCCGCATCAGTTAATTCGGGTTGTGAGTAGGTGACGTCAGGCCAACCGAATTAACCCTTATAGTGTGAACGCACCGCTTTCAAATCGATACAACGATTTCGAATTTCGGACACAAAAATACGGAATTCAAATTGAATTCGCATTCAATGAGAACGTGCTCCATTCGGAATACATGTAGACGAAGCATTCCATATCAGTTGATTCGGATTGTGATCAGGTTACGTCACGTCAACCGATTTAACTCCTAGTATGAACCCACCACTTTTAATTCCTTAAAACGAATTAGAATTCCAGACACCGATAGGATAGACGGATTTCGAATTGATTTAGCAATCAGTGACAACATTCCTCAAATCACAGCCAACACTTACATGACTTACGCCTACGTGAGTAGGTTAACGTTACCACTTCATATAAGGTCAAATTATGACGACCAATCAAGGACGCAACGTACATCTGAAATGACGTAACACGCAACACTAGGTCAGCAGGTCAGCAAGTCACACCACGCATTTCAACGGATCAGCAGGCACGTGGTCATGGTGGTCGTTACCTTATAACTTCACTACAACAATGTCGATGCTGAGAACTGGACGCAAATTTCGTGCGCAAGACGTACAAATTGTTCACCGAAAGGCTGCAAGTCTCACACTACCTTGGGACAAAGTCATCCCCAACAGGAAGACATACGACTGGCTACAATTGTATGAACAAGCCACCAACTGCACAATCGATTTGGTGATGCCCGCACTTCTGGCACTAAATTCATCACTTTATGGGGTCTCAAGCCACCCATTTAAAAGTTAGCTGTACATCAGTAGCCAAGCCCCTGTACAAATGGTCTGATTTTGGTCCAATGACAAAGCCAGTACCCAAAGTTCAAACGGCTGTATCTTGTAAACACACCATTTGCGGAACTTAAGAATTGGGTTTTTGTGGTCAGTGGGATAGAAACTAACCCCCAAACCCAAAAAAAGGTTTTGTACTTGAGATGTGCATTAATCTTTGTTAGCTCCAGCATTAATATAACCATCAGTCAAAGACTTTGAGGGGCCCAATCCAGGCCTAGGCCCTACCCCGATATTTTGATGGCAATGCAATTCGAATGCCTAGGCCTAGGCCTACCCTGCCCTGTTAGCATGGTTAGGCCTAGCTGTAAAAAAGGCCTACACTTGAACACACAAATGTCACCTGTTCTTTTGGGACATTCACCCACAGGTGAGCACATGGTCCATGGACCATTTCATTTTAGGACGGGACAGGAGGTTTTGAGAACTAGCTCAGTGTGACAGTACCTTTAGGCCTAGTGTTGAGTTAATAAATCATGAAATGATTTGGTATATAAATAACTGTTCCGCAAATTTCAATCTTTCGGCCGCATAGAAAGGTCGGCCTATGTCCAAAGAGTTCGTGGCCCCTCTACATCGAATTCATTATGGACATTATCAGAATGGTTACCGGTACGAAAGCAAATGAAGGGGCCGATGTAGATGCAGAACTAAAATCCGTTGTTCTTGATCATTCGTGCGAACCAACGAGCCGATGCTTTGGGTTGCGAGGACGAACAGGATCGGAAAAGTTGACGAAGTGAAGTCCGATTTTTTCGGAGTAGCCAACTATCCATTCGAAGTTGTCCATCAGAGACCAGGCGCTGTATCCTTTCACCTTGCATCCGTCCAAGTTTATGGCTGGAAAAGGAAGAGGATGGGTCTCAGTGCGAAAGTGAATCACAAAACTTAGTTCTTCAGTACGAATACTAATTTCAAGGACCTTCAACACGAAGTCATGCTGCCACATCCTGAGGTAGTCACACCAATGGTCCTCAGCACTCCTTCCATTCGTCATCACACACAGAGAGGAACGAGCGCTGAGAACCACTGACTACTGATGCTGTCGGTGTATTGGCCTTTAAATGCATACCGCCAAAAATTGATCACATTCAATCTATTTTTAATACACGAAATACCTTTTAACATTTCGTTGATGCAGCTGCTGTAGTACTCAACTCTCGCAGTATCCTCCAGCGTACCCGTCCGATCAGACACGCCATTTTCCGTAACGTATATATCAGGATGGTTATAGGTCTTGCCTATCCATTGTAATAGGTTCCTCATACCAAAGGGAGCCACCCTCAACCAAAAGGACGCGGAGCTAAACAGAAAAAAAAGAAGAAAAGATACGTGTATATTAATTTTATATCAATTACAGGTGATGGTGGTCTAGCGGGAATGATAATCTCCTCGGACTGCCCGGTTCGTGAGTTTTTTCCCCCTACCTGTTGGGGATCTGCACTGTACATTTTGTACAGGCGACTCTTCTGCGCCAAGCGGGGGTTTTGCTAACTACATAGGCCTAAATCAACTTTCACCTCACAAATCGCCATGGCGGCATTTTCAATTTCTCAGACATATCAGATTGATCATGTTGATGGAGGGTCCCAGTTCGCTTGTAACTCCGTATTTGTTTAACTCCATAAAGGTACATAGGCCCCCTATAGACAAATAGTCAGCGCTGTTTTGTCTCATTTTTGATGTTCAATGATGATCCTGACTCTAGGCCCGAGCCTTCACAGATCCATGAACTTATCCGCATTAGGAAAGGAAAGGCCCCTGCAGTTGGTAGAATCGCTCTAAAGAAGAAGCTCCAGAGAAAAGACACGAATCTAGCAGACAGAAAAAAAGACATTTTCCGGGACAAGGTCAGCATGAGGTCAAGGTCACCATCAAGGTCGAGGTCAAACGTACTATCCCCACGAAGGATCAGCCTCTTCGACGACGCCTTTGTCGTTTTTGTAATTTGGTGGGTTGATCGGCTTGTTGGGATCATTCTGAGATCAGTTTGATTTCATTGAACTTCTATGCAGTCACTGAGTACTCTGTACCCGCCCTTTTTTTCAGGGACCTTTGATTTCATTGGAGTGAACTTCTATGCAGCCAAAGGTCCCTGAAAAAAAGGGCGGGTACAGAGTACTCAGTGACTGGACTATATCGGTTGCACATGCACATTTCGACTGAGCCGTGAAGTCTGCAATTTTATGGCTGTTACACTCTGTAGTTTACACTTTTCATACCGGTACCTGTGATTTTTAGCTCACCCGTGAGCTCTTTACAATGGCGCAGCGTCCGTCGTCCGTTAGCAGGGCACGTTTCGTAACTGCTGGAGCTATTGATCTGAAATTTGGTACATATATACCTCTAGGTCAGATGACCTATGACACCAAGTTTCGGTCCGATCTGATTCCTGGCTTGGCCACCAGGGGGGATAAACCGAAAACCTTTAAAGTGCAGTTTCGCCTTAACCGTTGATCGGATCATCACCAAATTTTTACCATAGGTACATCTTATGAGGATACACGACATATCACCCGGGTTTTTGATTTGACGTAATTTTCAAGGTCACAGAGGTCAAAGTTCAAAATTTCATCGTTGGGTGGCACGTTTCTGGCTATTTGTCCTGGATTGTTCAAATTAGGTATGATGATGTATCTAGGTACCCTCTACGTCTGTGGCGGATTTCAGTTTGATCGGACTTCAAATATGGCCACCAGGTGGCTATCTTGGAAATTGAGCGTTGGTTCATAGCTCGTTAACTACTGGAGCTGGGATGTTGTTCAACTTGAAAAACCGTATAATATATCATGTATCTGCATTAGATATACCTATGATACAAATTTGGTGATGATCCATCGAATAATAAGTTAGTTATTGCACTTTTTGTCCATTTCAAATGGAGCCATCTAGTGACTATTCAATGAACAACAGTACATACAACCTGTTTGGAAACTGATGGTGAACCACTGGAGCTATTGACTTCAAACTTCACACATATGTGCCCCTAGCTCAGATGACCTCAGACACCAAGTTTCGGTCCGATCTGATTCCTGGCTTGGCCACCAGGTGGGATAAACCGAAAACCTTTAAAGTACAGTTTCGCCTTAACTGTTGATCGGATCATCACCAAATTTTTAGCTCAGCTGACCAAAGGTCAGCAGAGCTAGTAGAATAAGTATTCAGTGGCGTCACGTGTCAGTCCGTCACCGGTGGTCATGAATATTCACTAATGTTTGCTTGCCTTTTAAGACTAATTTCTGTGTATTCGGCAAGCATTTGCTTGCCAAATAACCACTTCCTTTATTATTAGCCCGGACACTACTAGGCATAAAAAGTAACATATACCAGCTGAATGTTTTGAAAGCCGATAATGATTTAGTGCCGAAAACTGCGGCGAAAGCTCATTTTGGACCAAATATAATGGTCACTGAAAGGGATTATAGCCCCACGTGAACCAAAAATGCCATTTCTTACCCCAAGATCTTTCAGAAGTTTGACATCGTCTGCGATCTTGTTGTAGCTATCACAGGCGACGTCTCCGGTGTCATTGTTTGCAATCCTGTTGGCGTGGCTGAACGTGTCCCAAATACTTGGACCCTTCCCCGAGGTGGGGAATGAATGTAAAATGTCATGAATGTAAAATGTCGGGGAGCGCGGTGGCACAATGGTTAGAGCGTCGGACTCGTGATCGGAAGGTTGCGGGTTCAATCCCTGGCTGTGTCACTCTGTATACTCTCAACTGGCCTGAAATGTCCATGTGTGCGCTTGATTGTAGTTGCCCTTGGTTTCTACAGAAAGGTTTCTGGATTAGGCTGGGTAATAATGTGAAGTGCCTTGACACTTAAATGTAAAAGGCACTATAAGCCCACACATTATTATTATTATTATAAGAACTGATGTGATGGGAATACTGCTAGGAAAGAATATTATCGTCTAAAATACACGCTTCGTGACTTGAAATGTGTTTGAACTGTTTCGGGGTGTTTTCGGCATTAAACGGACCAAGTGGTACGTGTCATGTGTCATTTCCAATTGTACAGTATAAAATAATAAAGTGATGTGAGACAATGTAAACAGTGTAAGTAGTACAATTTTATAACCCTGTTGACCTCTTGAAGTTCATCTACATTCAAATTTCCCACCACTAAAACTGTCTCAGAGTGAGGCAGCAGGAAGTACAAGGAATCATGTGTAATTGAGGGGGAAAATTCAAATAACCACCATATTGCTTTTAGATAACTAGCTGAATAGATGTTGATTCGTGCACCTCAACGTTTCTGTGAAATCTGGCAGTTACAAGACTCCTGTGGGGTAAGTTATACTCTCAATGCAATCCTTGTAATTTCAAGTCCATTCTGAACTATTTTTGGTGTGGTATAAATATGATTTTTGGTATATTTTGAGTGTTATTTGGAAATGCGCAGTTCCAGTCAAATGGTGACCAAGTGTGTAGGGAAGTGAAGTCCTGATCAGTAGTGTGTATTTCGTAGTGCGTATTCTATGTGACAGTTGAAGTAAAATAAGCATGCAGGATGCATAAATATAAATCATGTGTGAAGTGTGGAGTGTAAAGAATAGAAGAGTATTCATCTTGAAACAGTAATGTAAAGAGTGGTTTGTGTAAAAGTATCATAAGTGTAACAAACATAGTGTGGAATCATATGACATTGTGTTGTAAGTATAGGAACATTTCTATGGGTGTTGTACATATAGACCGGGAGCTGACTCGATTTATTTATGTGAAAAGGATAAAAAGGTTTGACCCATATAAGTTAAACTTCTCTACATGTACCTGATGTATATAAATCACCATTGCTGGCAACTTGATTCCTGTGCGTTTGACCCTCACACCCTTTTTAAAGGGTTCCAAAAGTGGTTTTAATTATGTGAGCACGGGCATAGAAATTAACCATATGGGATTGTGGGCTGATGATGTGGCATCATGAATATGACAACGCCAGCAACTTCAGAGTGAACCCTTGTGAGGACAGTGATCCTTTTTAAGGGGCCAAAGACCCAGTTATTTATGCGAAGGCGGTCAGACATGGGGTTAAGTGTTTTTAGAAGCTGGAAGGACCTACTATTGGAAAACCAAAGTGCCAGCAAGTTTAGGGTGTGCCAAACCCTTGCCAGCAAGACCCTTTTTAAGGGGTCAAAAAACCAAAATATTTATGCGAAGGTGGTCAGACACGCGGTTAAGTTTTTTTAGAAGCTGGAAGGGCCTACTATTGGAAAACCAAAGTGCCAGCAAGTTTTGTGTGTGCCAAACCCTTGCTAGCAAGAACCTTTCTAAAGGGTCCAAAAACCAAAATATTCATGCGAAGGTGGTCAGACACACGGTTAGGCCTAAGTTTTGTTGGAAAACCACAGTGCCAGCAAGCTTTGGGCGTGCCAAACCCTTGCCAGTAGCGCCATTTGTGACAGGTATGATTTTATTTCTTTCTCCGATTCTAAATATTGATTTCCTGGAATAACTGCAGGATTTTTGATTGGCCCATGCCTAACTATTTAAAGTGTTTCTGTGGGATGGAGGCCACTATGAACCACCATGACCACTGTTCCGGTTTAACCTAGGTTTGAGTCTAGTTCAACAGTTTGGCTCGGTTAATCCGAGATTCAAACCAGCGATCAGCATAAAAGACCCTAGGGGTAGGTTTAAACCCGGATCAAGTCACGCTCTCCACGGCAAGCTCTTTTTAGCACGAATTTTTGCATTTTTCCTCGTGCCTGTCAGTTGCTTCACACAGCCATCTGGCATGATTCAATTCACATCGTAAAAGACGGACAGTATGCACCAACGAAGTTTAAATCATGGCGTAAACTATGATCGGTAAATCCTTACTAATGCCCGCTGTACACGTAGGATTTTTCTTGTACTGAAAACTATAAATGGGGCTTAAATGGGTGTTCACAATGCCTTTCATCAGGCAATCAGTAGCCTATGACCGAAATCACCATTCATGAACCTCATTTATAATTTTTAGTACAAAAAATCCTACCGTGTACAACGGGGTACAACTGATCGGGATAGCCTGCACCAACCTCGCCGCACTGAAACTAAACCAAGATCAGTTGAGTCGAGTCCTGACCGTATCGTAACTTTAATAATTGCCTATTTTACGTGATAAGAAAACTTTTCTGGAGTTCCTTACTGAAAAGTGCCTGAGGAAGACCCCGGTTGGGGTCGAAAATTAGCAAGATTTTGGAAGTTGACTTCCTGTACCCGTATATCATCATTTTGTGTGTCAGTTTTTGTGCTGTCGCTTTCTTTGACCTATTTTACGTGGACATAAACACACTTTGCTTGTTCAGTGTCTGGATCCGTTGTCTGCTGAGGTACGATCAGTGGAATTGGCCGTCGTCCGTGCATTTCTGCGCTATTCCACCGCGGAAAATGGATGGCGAGCCGAAAAGAGGCAACAAATTTTCGTATGTCGAAAAGAGTATCCTTACTGATCTCGCTGAGAAAACCACAGATGTAATAGAAGATAAACGTATAACTGGCCCAATAAATGTCACAAAGTAATCATGTTGGGCAAAAATGGGGCTTCATTTTAATGCCAAAAACATGTGTGCAAAAGAAGTGTGAAGCAACTGAAAGGCATGTGGAAAAACGCCAAAAAATCGGGCTAAAAAGAGCTTGCCGTGGAGAAGCGTGAATTAATCCGGGTAAGCTACCCCTAGGGTCTTTTACGCTGATCTCTGGTTTGAATCTCGGATTACAACTGAGCCACGTTGGTGGACGTGGATCAAACAGGCTCAAACCTAGGTTAAACCATAAACCATAAACGCCGGGTCAGGCTGGCTGAATACTTTTCTAAGAAGTCTGACACAGAACAAGAGTATGTCCCGGACCCCTTCAAACCTAACTCGACCTGGAACCCACCTGCACACCGCTGCCATTATACAGAGGACTTCCTCCAGGCGGTCGAGACGGAATTTTTCAAGGACCTGGAAGCAGGGAAGAAGGTCCATAATAAACTCCCCTCAGCTGAACGCCAAGCCCTCAGGGAGCTCTCTGACAACCATAACATTATCATCAAGGAAGCAGACAAAGGCTCGGGAGTGGTTATTCTCGGTGTTCTCGGTTTCACCCCCGAAAAAGTGGGGAGTGGAAATTTCGTTCGCGAACGCTGTTCTCGTGTCGGTTCTCGGCGTTCGAATCCTGCACTCGTGTTGATATTAACACGAGTGCAGGGATTCGAATACGCCCCACAACGCAGTATTTCATTCGTGCCAGAATGTCAGTTGTTGCCTCTGGTTATGGACTCTTGGAAGGTAGAAATAATGAAGAGATATTATCTATTTGTGTCTAGTCTTGATGTCCATAATTGAAAATTGTTAGGGGTGGTGTCTGTGAATAAGTTTCCTTCATGATTGTTTACATCTGATTTCAAATTCAGGCAGTGGTTCAGGCACCTTCACCCACGTCCAGCCACCACGATTGGCCAGATTATTCACCACCATCACCATGACAACGCCGACAGACGAATGTCTTCACAGCATCTATGGAAAATGCATCCGTCTGTGGCTAGAGGAGTTCCCGACATATTCCGTGGAACACCACGGTGAATTTGCAAAGGTACAGATACGTTTTCGACCAGACTGTCATCTGTTTCGTGTTGTTTATTTCTTTTCTGTTTCATTTCATTGAATTCATTTCACTTCACTGCATGTTACAGGCTATGATCCAGGGGATGATCGATCTTTACAAACTCGTCCAGGCTAAATTCCGTCCGACCCCTGCTCACGCTCACTACGTATTCTCACTGCATGACATCGCGCGCATTGTCCAGGGTATACTGCTTATGTCGCCAAGGTCAAGGACACTTGCCAAGGCCAAGAAGAAAGTCGCAAGTGAGTAGTTTTCTGGCTTATTGATTTGTGCAAATTTATTTGGGACACACTTGCTTCAAGTAATTATGGCCTCCACACCTCACGGTGGGGAGGACATATTGGTTTCGCAGGATTTCTTTCTTTCTTTCTCTCCAATTTTCACATTCCCGGGACGGTTTTGCAAAACCTACTGAACGGATCGCGCTCAAACTTCGTCACAAGCAGCAATATGATTGTTGCCAGGTCTGAAAGGCTGGAATTTTACATACTTGCATTATTATCACGAAGAGAGGACCGAACAAAAGGCTATATAGACGTTTTCGCGTAGGCGTTTCGGGGGCTTTGCGAAAACTCTATTAGAAAATTGGCGGAGCCTACGTAGTCGTACCGGTAGGCGGCAAACGGCCAATGGAAACGTCCAATGCGATGCATCCAAATGACAGTAGTGTGACCAGTGGTCAATTGGTGGCATGGCAGAGATTGTCGTGGTTGGATTCGCGGCGGCTGCGACAGAGGACGAATAATGATGACGACGACCACAACCAAAGTGATGATGAGCGTGTTGTCAAATTAACTCGTTTAAAATGTCATTTTTCTTTACTTTTCGAGGAGAGTGCATTGTCGATTTTTATGCATAATGTCGGTGTCGGATCCGCTCCTCAAGAAACTAAAAGGTATTGACCGATTACCCCTTTTCTGAACGATTTGCCGCGGCAGTAGGTTGGTGCAGTTCCACGCAATCCTGTCCATGCCACATGCATGCACGTACAATTACACACACACACATGCACGCAGATCTAGCTAGGCCTATGTATCGTCATCATAATGTCAGTGACAGTGACGTGCATGCGTGTGGGTGTGTCCTTACCCAGGGCAGGGCCAGAGGCCCAGTGATAGTGTTGACTCCCTAGTCTAGGCTAAATGCACTGCATGCTTCGATGGTAGGCCCGGGCAGGCGGAGGAGGAGTTGGGGAAGAAGAGGGCAAACTTGACTTTTTTATTAAGGCTTAGGGGAAGTAAACTCACTGAGTCACAGCCATGAAAAGTGAGTGTCAAGTTTTCATGTTTACAGATCCCTGGTTCAAAATTTACTCCGCCCACCTTGATTTATGTTTAATAGGGACCCTCAATATCAATCAGTATCGACTGTTATGCAACCCTCTTTTGTTTTACAGTAAGAAACTCAGTTTCAAAAAGTTGTAAAAGGAAAAGCCATTTTCTTGAACGGGCAATAAAGTTATCACATTCAAACAAACATATAAAGTAAGGTTACATACCTGCCGAGGGCAACATTTTGAGATATTGCTAAATTTGTCCAACAAAGATAGACTTTGGAGTGATTTTGTAAAATGTATCCAAAATGGTGCACAAAGCAGAGGTTCCAGAAGGTCCACTTTCTAGCTCACTATGGATGTACAGAGGCCGATGTGTTAGGCTCCTAGGCCTATGTCTTTGCATAGCAAGATGTATGAGGCTAGGTTAGATAATGTTCTGTGACTTTGTTGCATCATATTTTTAAAGTTCC
>NMRB01003835.1:0-31861 GCA_002633025.1 Notospermus geniculatus | reverse complement strand
GGCCTACATAATCATACATACACTATTAAATGACCAGATCGTCTCAACGAATTTCAACATGTTCAGTAGCACCAAGATTATCATCAGACTTGGCACTTTCAGTCCCAAGGATGGAGAAACATAGCTCTGGCATATCTGGATGTGGAGGTCATCAAATTCGCTGTTGAGCGAATTTAACATTTCTAGTATTTTTGTTGATTTTTGCAAATTTATTTGGTATACACATGCTTCAAGTAATATTTTTGTTGATTTGTGCAAATTTATTTGGGACACACTTGCTTCAAGTAGTATTTTGTTGATTTGTGCAAAATTTATTTGGGACACACTTGCTTCAAGTAATATTTTTGTTGATTTGTGCAAATTTATTTGGGACACACTTGCTTCAAGTAATATTTTTGTTCTGAATTGTGTGCTAAATTGACCTATCACTTTCAGGGCTCGCATGGGTTAGTCAACTATTTCAATACTTTGATAATTCACACATAATGCACATTACTGAATGCATGCCATTGCGGTTTCCTGCAGAAAAAGCCTCCTCTTCGAAACGTATCAGCCACCAAGAGAGCGTTGTGACGAGCGCCACAGACATATCACAGGTTGAAAAACCACCGATGATGCGCGTCATTGCCCGCCTTTGGTGCCATGAGGTCACACGCACATTCGGTGATCGCCTCGCAACAACAGAGGACAGTGATTGGTTTAGAGCGACGCTACACGAAGTCGTGAACTCGCACTTTTGCTCGGCGCCTGAGGACATTTGGAAGAGCCCGCTAATGGCGTCAATAAGGGAAGAGACGCATTCACAGGTAAGGTGGAACCTCTCTTTTATCTTCCTCTTTAACGACATGAAAAATCAAGTCCTGAAGTTTTAGGTATTCACTTTCAGTTTTCTCTCTGTAATGTTCCCTTTAAACCCAGGAGAGCATCCGGATACTGTAAAGCAGGACAATTTCGTGTGCAGGAAATTTTCGCGAATTTCGCGAGAGTGTATGAGTCGCGAAAATTTCCTGTCGCGAATATGAGTACACGCAAGTGATAAATACGGTCCCGTGAAGAAAAAAAATGAAAAAAATGGAAGAGGCTCGCGAAAATATCCTGCCGTGAATACACTATAATTCTTGATTCGCGAAAATTTCCAGCCGCGAAATTATCTTGCTTTACAGTATTGTAAACTTGAACACTTAAAACTTTTCATCAACCTCAGCTTCAGACCCCAATGAAAAGGTCAACCCCAGGGAAGGCGACGCCTTTCAGCAGCGTCACATCACAGGCTGTAGAAGGGGCCAAAATTCCAACACCGCCTCCTGGTCAAAAACCAAGGAAAATCCGTTCGCCAGATAGTGGGAGTGGACCACGGTCTGTTCATTCGCAATCAAGAGGTAGGCCTAAACATGATTGGAAAAATGAATCTGAAATTGATTTGGTGTTTTGATAAAAAGGCTTCGTTTTCAGTTTCCATTCAAGATCAATGGAGATTTTGTCCTGTTTGCCTTTTTGCTCAGTCAGATGTTTTTCAAGATGTCTTTTTTTGGAGAGATCTTTAATAATTGACTGTTTTCTTAATATTTCAGCTTCCTCCCCTCTATCTTCCCACTCATCTGAAAGGATGACAAAACGCAAGTCTGCCCCTCTCTCACGAGGGAGGAAAACACCCAGCCCAGTCCGAGGCGTCACGTCAGATTCATGGCTGACCAACCCCAAATCACAGGACAACGAGGCCAGTAAAAGAATGCCAGAGGCCAGCAAAGGAAAGTCCGATGCCAGCGTAGGAAAGGACGAGGCCAACAAAGGGAAATCCATAGCCAGCGACGGGGCTGAGAAAAATGTGCCAGATTCTGAGAACCAGACGTCGGCGAAACCGGAGGAAAGTAGTAAAACTGATACGACTGGAACTAAAGAGACTGAGACTAGTGATACAAACGGAGCAACAGATGGCACCACCGATGCTGATTCTTCAGAGAAAAGGGCGGATGCCTCGCAAGCCCAAGGTGTGAGTTTGGCGAGGAGTGTCAAATTTGATGGGAAGACATCTGATGGCGAGCATAAAGGTACCGTATGTTTCTTTTAGTGTGCAATTTTTCAATGCCCTGTGTGCGTAGGCCTATACGGTTCAACTGCTTTGGGTGATAAGTGATACTCGCTACAAAAACATTAAAATATATCTTTTATATTTCTAGAAGATGGCGCAGATCAAAAGACGACATCAGACGGTGATGAAGATGAAGATGATGAGTCTGAGAGCAGTGAGGAGACAGCAACTGAAAGTGATGATAGTGATGGTAAGAAAAAATGATGAGGTTGAATGTGATGATCTTGCTGGTAATGGTGACTGTTACCGTAATTGGTAATGGTTGGGTAATGAAGGTACAGATAGCATTGCTAATGATAATAATCATATACTGGTATCAAATTAGTATCAATATGTAATGTATAATGATGATGATGATAACATGACTAAAGATAGCATTGGTAATGATAATAATGAGGTTGAAATTAGTATCAATGATGATAAAGGTAATGTATAATGATAGTGATGATGTTGATGTAATTGAAGATACAGATAGCAGTGATGATGATAATGAGCTTGAAATTAGTATCAATGATGATAAAGATAATGTATAATGATGGTGGTGTGACTGAATGTATAGATAGCGGTGTTAATGATAATGGTGAGGCTGAAATTGACGTTAATGGTAATGATGAAGTTGAAATATGAAGTTGAAATCTATGATACTCTTTCAGATTCTGTGGACATGACCAGCAGTGAAGTGAAAGCACAACTTGAACTCATCAGAGCATCAAAACTGCAAGGTAGGAAAGCCTTTTTGGTCCCGATATTCCTCTTAAGGGTAACTTGCCAAAAGTATGGCGTCACTCCTTCGTTGGCTATTCAAATATGAAGTGTGGTAGATCTTGCATGTTCCGAAAGTGACAGTTTCCATTTCTTTTCTTGAGCATTATGATCAGAAACCCTAAGTTCACATTGCTTTCATAGAGTTTCATCAGTCGAGTTATCTATTTGTTTGTTCATTTCTTTCTGTCAGAGATGAAAAAACCAAGCACTCCTGCACACTTGTCCACACGTACCAGCAGTTCTGATTCGTTAGGTACACATTTGTTTTAAGTTTATGCGCTTTTAGGTGTCAAGTATTAGTGTTTTAGAGTAACTTTAAATTCAGTGTACAAAACGTTGCATTCTCAACTTAGAGCTTGAAACTTTGCCAGATTTCAATTTTACTTTACATGCATTGATCAAAGTGTTGTGCATTGTTTTGTTCTATATTTCTGCTCTGTTAACTTACTCTGTCGTCTGCTTGACACGGCTGTTTGAGGCTTTTGAATCCTTCCATCGAAATAGTTTCATAACCTCTTTAGGTTCTTGACGATGAAGTAATCTGTCTTACGTGTTTCTTTAGGTGTTTACATCATTATGCGGCAATGAGAACGTTGCATCATTGATTGCTCATTTGCATTTCAAACGACGAACTTTGTACACATTGGAAATTCCATAGCTTTCTTTTGTATATCTAAGCGCACTGATATTAGAAATATCAGAAATGCGAAATTTGATTTGATGACCGCATGCTTTAGACAAAATATCAGTGCATGCTTTCCTATCTTTCTATTAGAAATATCAGAAATGCGAAATTTGATTTGATGACCACATGCTTTAGACAAAATATCAGTGCATGCTTTCCTATCTTTCTATTTGCCAAATAACCATTTGTGAGGAAGCTATTGTGGTCAAAAAAATTTAAGTACATATTTCACCATGAAAGAATCCTCGGAGCAGAAAACGAATGATACAGCATCATGGCTGAATAAGTACCAATCCACAATATCAACATACAAACTCGATCACGTTTGTGAATTTTCTGTTTTTTGCGCGCTCATTTTGTACAGGAATTCAAGACCTGCGCCTTGTTCTTATATAAGTCTCAGAAAGTGACGCGGTATTACTTGAACCGCGGTTAGTAATTGACAACAGGATGATCAATTCATTTCGATGGAGGCCCAAACAGCTGTGTTGAATTGTGATATGCAACTATGTATTCAACCAAGTTGCATTTAATGTGCCTCCCCCATTCAGAGATCTCAAAAAGCAATTCTAGCATATTGTACATATTGACCATTTTAAATTGGCCTGTTGTAGGCAATTATCAACGATTTCAAAGAATTAGTAGAAACACAAGAGGTGAGGACGAATGACTTGTGATTGCCCCTTTCCCATCCCTGGTGTTTTCGGTCCCCGGTGTTGGCCCCTGCATGATTTCCTATACTTTCCATTAGGCCAGACCCAAAAATATGTCTGTTTGCTGTAACTCTACCCTGCCCTAATAGCTTGGGAGGTAGGTAGGCATATATTTTTATTTTTTTTAGTTGGAGGTGGAAAAAAATTAGCAATTTCCACAAAACAAAATAAAAATATACTGGTGTTTAAAAACAATGTCTTTTGGGGTTTATGACGCATTGGCATTCAGTTTTGAAGTGTAAAAAGTTTTAGGTCAGCATACTTCGTCATTGCCGGTCGGCAAATTGGGTCCTTTGGGGCATGAAAAAAACATATTGGCTATTACCCCTATAAAAAGTTTTGGGTTGGTACCATTTACGTAGGGGCGGTCGGGTTACGGCAAACAGACATATTTTGGGGTCTGGCCTTATGATTTACATGCATGAGTTTTTTGGTCATGGATGGTGTAGCCTACTTATTTGCTACGTTACACCCTATTGCACCCTCTGACCTCTTTGAATTTTGATTTTTCCCTGCACCACTATGTGTCAAATTTGTTATCTTTCTTTGGTTGCACCTTACATTCATACCCTTCAAGTTCTCCATGATGAACTTCCTTCAACAAGAAAAAAATGCAGTAGGTCTCATCCCGAAGAAATCCGACGCATTGTGTTTTTTGCATAAGAAGCAATGGCTTCAACCATAGCAGACATAACTGACCGACTTCAGAATTATTTGCCACTAACCTGTTTTTCGCTTTCAACAGAACTTGATTGATGTGCTCTTAAACAAATGCTTGGCTTAATAGTCAAACTTGTTTTGGATGAGATTTTAGCTGCGCTTCCATTACAGCTTTTACATCCGGTCTTAATAATACCGCATCTAAAATAAGCATCAGCATCTAAAATAAGACCGGATATTTCACGGCTTGCACTTCCACTACTGGATTTGAGGTTAGTAAGTTTGGCTACAGATGGCGATACCTGGAGTGAACCGCATGTATATTGTTCTGGTACATTTGAGCATGCGCAATGTCGCATTAGTGATCGTAAGCCACCTGTAGTGTAGCCGAACATAATACTACAAATAGATCCGGACTTATTGCCATTCCACTAGAGAACACGCCGTTGTTGATCCACATCTAATGTAGATTCAGAGTATGATCGGCTATGCTATCCGAGCTTAATAGATCCGCACTTATTAGAACCGGACTTATTAAACACAGACATTCTGTAATGGAAGCAGAATCATAAGCCCAGACAAATACCGGCTTTTTTTGTAGTGGAAGTGCAGCTTTTGTAGCGATTGTCAGCACCTGCATGTAGTTAACGAGATTTTTGTATCAACTCCTCCAAGGTATGAAGAAAATGTAGATGATTTCAAGTCAAGTCCACTTGATTTGAAACTTGATAGCTGTCAAATGTCTAATTTTCACTGCAATATTGATGCATACTTTGTGCTGCACACTTTATTTCTTTACAACTTAACTCCGTCCAAGTTGCACAATGCAACTGCACTCAAGTTCAAATGCAAGTTAACATGGAACGAAACGTCTGCAACAGAATTCGAGTTTTTGAAAGATTTATTCTTTGTTCTTGTGTAGGTGGAAAAGGTGCACAACAAACTTCGACGTCTAGCTTAAGGAGTTCATCACCAGGAGGCACCAGGCGTAGTAGAAGAGGGGTCACATTTAAAAGTGGTCTCGTGTCTGACAGAGAGGAAGAAGATTTCCTTGGCCCTCTATTCTCAATGGACCAGGTAGGTTGAACCACTGAAAAACCTTGGACAGGCCACTTACCATAACTTGCCAAGACTTTGCCAAATAATGTTAAACATGATCAAATGAAAATTGATGCTGTTTTCAAGTTGCCGCGCATGCAATGCACGTTATTTTACATCGTGGGTGGTTTATTAATGCTGGAATCATTACAGCTGCTAAAGTTTGGCAACATCTATCTTCGACCTAATGGAATGCGGAAGTCATGTAATGTGACAGAGCCTTGCGGTTTATAATCATGCCTGTCGATCACTTGTGGTCATTCCCCGATTGTTCGCGTTGTCCACCGGTCATTCAATAGCCGCGTGTGATTAAAGGTCCGTGCAAAATCCAACGATCAATTTCCTAGCTTCCGCATTCCACTAGGTCAAAGATAGACGTTGCCAGACTTTATAAACCGAAACATTCGATATTTTGCAGATTAAGGACAGCCATGAAGATTTGACCGGATTCCTGTTCACAAAGAGTATAATGACATGCTACACAGAATCAACAGGGCAATCAGTGGAAAAAGGTCAGTTTTGGTGTCTTAAAGCCAGTAATCCAAAAGTACCACATTACCAACTTTTCCTCACATGTAAGCCACTGTGACCACTGAAATGGAAATCATTGAAAGTGTCAAAGTTTGTCCTATTTTTCAGGTTATGTCGAAGTGACGTCTGAACAACTCGAACGTGCCCTAAAGGTCTGCCTCGGTGTGTATAATGAGGGAACATCACAGAAGCTCGATCTGGTTTTCTTTCAAGAGGCTATACAACACATTACAAGGCTGAGCAGAGTTTTGGTAAGTCACCATTTCAGGCCTTGAAATTTGAGGAGGGGGAGAGTGATTGCTCTCCTCACGAACAATAGAGCTTTATTGTTCACAAGGAGAGCAATCACTCTCCCACTCCTCAAATGGCAAGGTCTGCCATATACCTTGTTTACACTACATAAAAGTCCGGGCTCAGCCCGGGTTTTTGCGTTTACACCTATGAATTGCCGTGTCTAAATAAAGCCCGGGCTTTTAAAACCCGTATATGCCGCGTACATGCTCAAAAAGCCCGGGCTTATTTCAGACCCGGGCTTCGAAAAGTCTGGGCTTTTTCAGACAGGTGTAACCACAGCTAGATATTTTGCTTCTTCAGTCAGTGTTGCCTGCTTTTGTTATTCTTGCCCGAGGTCTTCATATGCCTTTCTTACTTGCAGACAATGCAGAGTGGAAATGCCCTGCTGCTAGGGATTAGTTACTGCACGGGGAGGGCTACCATCACCAGGCTGGCCGCATACATTTCCAAATGCAAGGTGGGTCATGTTTTGAACTATCTTCTCAGGTTAACACAAGATGCAGTTAATGCAGACTAATGTGACCTTCTGCCACAAAACCAGTGTAAAGTCGCACGGAAAATGAGCCTAAACGTACCGACATGACACCAGGAGGTAAAGATAGCGACAGGATCACTCAGATTTCACAACAGACAGACAACACTGAAATTGACAAATGTAACCCTGCACCACAAAACCAATCATCAGACACTCTGAGGTTGGCAAGTTGGCACCAATGCATTTGTCAATTTCAGTATTGTCTGCCTGTCGGTTGTGAAGTCTAAGCGATTCTATTTCTATCTTTATCTCCTGGTGTCATGTTGGTATGTTTAGGCTCATTTTCCATGCGACTTAACACTGGTTTTGTTGTGGAGGGTCACAAATGTCATGTTAACAAAAAATTACTAGAGATCGGACTGTTTTTGCAGGGAAGTGCTTTAGAAAAAGGAATCAAGTTTGGCACTTGGCTCAATATACCGGGCACTCTTTAATTAAATTGACACCAGCCCAGAAATGATAGGTGTAAAGTGTCATCAGCCCAAGCATGATCAGGTTTTGTGGTTATAGGCCTATTTTCTCATTTAGCTATTTGAGCCCAAACCGCAGCAAGATGCCTCCAAGAACCGCTACTTGATGCGAGAGATGATCAAGCGATGTAGTCAGTCCACAGGTCTCCAAGGTCGGCCGTCCGTCCTGCTCATTCACGAAGACCTCGGCGAGGAGAGTCTTCTCGACGTGTGTGCGTTCATGACTGAAGGTAGCGTGAAGTTTTTGTTTATTTTTCACTAAAGTTTGTAACAGCAGGAACTCTTCATGTAATTAAAGTATGATTCACCCTAACTTCAAAGTGGGCTAAGTGCCAGGCCTGTGCAACAGACACCACAAGTGAACACAATGATTAAACCACAAACCAGAGTATTTACCAGTTAACTGAGCACAACCTTGGATTTGCTATAGGCTCATGGAAAGTAAACCAAGTTACCCTAACATCATTAGACATTCATGACATCAAAATTGGATATTTCAGGCACCTGCCCTGACCTGTATTCTGAAGAAGAAATCTCAAATATCGTGATGCAGATGACACCAGGGTCTATACAAACGAAGAGGGTCGACAAAATCGAGCTGAACTTTGAGAAGTTCCGGAAACGCGTTCTCCAGAATCTTCATGTTGTCATTTGCTTGAATTACACCGGTGAGAATAAAGGAAGCTTCTTTTTCATTTGCTTGTGATAAACTAAAGTGTTATTTGCCCTCAGAGCTGTGGAAAACTGAGGTTTTTTTGGTGGCAGACTGAAGTTGCGGAAGGTGAACTCTGTAAAGCTAGGAATCCACTATGATTTTCTGTGTTGCGACTTGCTTTGCAACCTGCTAGACATGCGATTGAATACGATCGCAAGGAACTGATACCGGTCGTCGACTGAAATCGACCACATCTTCGCCATTGGTGGAAATCACGTCCAGTGAATCCACTACGGCGATCGAGTGCCCAGTTGCAAAGCAAGTCGCAACGCAAAATCAGCTTGAAAATCAATGGTGGATTCCTAGCTTAAGAGATAAGCATGGTGTGATCCGTCCCAAAATGCTTAGGTTTCTGTTTCAAGTTCAATCCTTTTCTTGTGTTTCAGACTCAAGCTACCAATCGTTGCACGACAAACTGAAGAAGTTCCCATCCCTTGTGAAGAACTGTTGTGGCGTCGATCTCTACCATCCGTGGACGCATGACGCTTTCGTCCAAACTGCAAAGCAGTGGCTGCTGGACAAGTCATCGGTGAGTACTGTACCATTGTCCATGCTCCACCTTTTCATGGTTTGGAGGGATAACAACCAGTTGTGGCCAATAGGAGCAGTCAGCCGCGCATATTCCCAACAGATGGCAGCAAAGGTCTAGCGGACCAATGTAAAGGAAAATGTACGTGATCGCTGCTCGATCAATAATGACTGGGTCCGCTAGATGCATTGAATTGGGCCATAGTGACACCTAGTGGTCAACTCGCTGACAGCTCCTATTCTGTTAAATGTGGAGCTGATCGAGGACTTCTCGTTTGCAGATCAAAATTCCCTGGTCAGCTGTCCCAGGTCGTGACCAAGTCAGACACATCAGTCACGCCATGTCCTACATCCATGACTCTGCCCTAAAAGCCATCGATAAACAGTACAGCCACATGAGGGAGCCATTGAAGAGTTTTACACCATTGACGTACATGGAGTTTACACACCTTTTCCGTGTGATTAGTGCGTGTCTTGTCAAGTCGGAGAAGGTGAGGGCTAGATTCTTCCAGTAAAAGATTTTGTCAGTGGAAAAAAGAAAGTGCAGTGAAGTAAAATTCACCCTAACTTCAACATGGGCAAAGTGCCAAGCTTGGAAATGTGCACATTTCCAAGCTTGGCACTTTGCCTGTATTGAAGTTAGGGTGAATCATATTTTAAGTACCGTATAAAGTATGATTCACCCTTACTTCAACGTGGGCAAAATGCCAAGCTTGGAAATGTGCACAAGTCAGTGATAAATAATCCATGTCGTAGTACCTAATGATGTTTGGATCACTTGAACAGCCTATAGCAAACGCAAGGTTGTGCTCAGTCAACTGCTAAAATATTGTGTTTCATGGTTTAATTATTGTGTTCACTTTATGGTGTCTGTTGCACAGGTCTGGCACTTTACCATGTTAAGTTAGGGTGAATTATACTTTACAGATAGTGCATTCAGTTTTGAAATAGTAGTAAAAGAAGAGCAGAATGAAGGGTGCACTCATTATCAACTTGTCCAGCGATCTAGATGTAATTAGTCTGACCGCCTCTTTGTCCGATAAAGTGCAGTCCTCAAAAATATCATGCCGTACAACTTGAATAAATGCGTACATTTGTGCCCAATGAAGGTCTGTCATCCTTCTCGGAGGCAGTCATATGATTCACTTCCTTTTAGGCCAATATTGCCAAACACGAGAGAGCCCTGAAGGAAATCAAACAAGCTCGTACAAAAATTGAGACTCTTACAAAACAAAAAGGACAGCTACGTCCTAAATTGGAAGCTGCTGACAAGACGGTGCAAGGTCTTGTGAAGGAGGTAGAAGAGAACCGTACAACTTATATTGAGGTGAGAGATAATATCAATGTGGAAGTTTACTGAAGACTTGGAAAGTTCTTTTTAAGGGGCGAACAAATTTCTGCAAACCTGACAACATTCTCTGTAAAATTTTCCAGAATTGTCAGTTCGTTTCGTGCCTGGCAGCCCATATTCATTGAGTTATGGTAGCACATACTGTAACAGTGCATTTTTCAAGTCACACTTGTAGTCAGAGACTTACAGTGACACATATACTGGTATTAGTTTTCAAGTCACACACTTGTATTCAATGAGTTAAGGTGGCACTGGCACACACCGGTGTAACGTTTTTCAGTGAGGCCCGTGTGCCAGTGTGACACTACAATAGATTGACGGAATAAGCCGTGACTTGACAATCAGCGACACACAGAGAAACAGCCAGTCCGTTTCCCAGTGTGTTCCGAACAATGTAAATCACACAGAAAAACGGCGAAAAAACGTTACACTGGTAATAAGAAAATTTTCACGTCCCACACTCTATGAGCTATAGTGGCACATAACAGTGCAGCTTTCAAGTCTTATCCTTTTAAAATTTTCTTCTTTGCAGGCATTGGAGAGGTGTCGTGAAGAGGAGCAAAGGA
This sequence comes from Notospermus geniculatus, assembly GCA_002633025.1. Taxonomy (NCBI): domain Eukaryota; kingdom Metazoa; phylum Nemertea; class Pilidiophora; order Heteronemertea; family Lineidae; genus Notospermus; species Notospermus geniculatus. The sequence goes on along the minus strand of NMRB01003835.1, from coordinate 20,861 downwards.
TTGAAGAGATAATGGGACCACTGTCTAATCTGAAGGAAAAGGCACAAGCTGAATTCGATAGGGTAAGGAAATGATATCTTTGGAGCTTAGAGAAGAATGGCTGCAAAATACAGAGACTGGTTAATAAAGAATGTGCTGCAATTCGGGTCTTGGGCCTCCTCCAGCCTGTATTTTGGTTGTCAAGGGCTCAGGGCTGATTGGCTAAAAGTTTAAAAAAGTTAAAAGTTTGGGTTTATAGTCTGATATCAAAGTTTGGGTTTATAGTCTGATATCAACAACGGTAGAGGTTCATCCGACTTTACACTTTAACCCCAGCCTATCCTGAAACCTCATTAGAACTCAGATGAGCTGCTCATTCAGCGCTACAATCCGAGCATTTCCGACCGGTACCCATTTATACACCTGGGTGGAGAGAGGCCAGTGAGGCAAAGAGACCTGCCCAAGTCTCATGCCCAGTGGGATTCGAACCCGGGACCCTCCGACCGCTAGTCGGAGGCCTGAACCACTACACCACCGTGGCTCAGTCATGCTCCGAAAGCTGTCTACTCGGAACCGAAATGATTTTTGGCTTCCTCAAAGATGCCGCTGGCATCAGTGTTGATCTGGTCCTTGCTACAAATGAGATTCGATTTTGATAGTGTGGATTTTCTCTTTTAGAAAGTTCAGTTTGAGCAGGTAAGTTTAGGAACACGTATCTGTGGTTTTGACTTGTCCTGTCTGTATATGCATCAGCTGCTTTTTAAAATGTTATGACGTGTTGACTGCATATTAAGTCGGTGCCCAGACCTGTATTTGAGAAAAATCTTTGGAGATCGTTGCTCTAAATTGGAAATAAATCATTGAATTAATCATAAAATAGTAAGCAGAAGCACTAAAGTAGCATGATATCTGTGATCCTAAGCCGCTGCTGTTAATGTGTGTTTTTTGTCTGAGTTCAATTTAATCTTGTGAATCTTGTGACTTCATCTTGATGCTCGCAGTTCTGAACTTGGATTTTCTTGTCCTGTGTGATGTCCTTCATAGTCTTTTGATCTATTTTTGTATCCTTTGTAATGTAAAGTATAATTCACCCTAACTTCAACATGGGCAAAGTGCCAAGTCTGTGCAACAGACACCATAATGTGAACACAATGATCAAACCACAAACTACAATATTTACAAGTTGACCGAGTACAGCCTTGGAGTGTTTGCTTTTGGCTGTTAAAGTTACCCTAACATCATTAGGTAACTGCGACATGGATTATTTACCACTGACCTGTGCACATTTCCAAGCTTGTCACTTTGCCCATGTTGAAGTTAGGGTGAATTATACTTTATTTTGACTCGCCTCATGATCACATTTGTTGGAAAAATGCTCCAGACAATGTGTCAATGCTTTAGGGTGAATTATACTTTACAGGGTGAATTATACTTTGTTATAAAGATTGTAAGCCTCACTGCATTCTTGCCCAATACAGTGCAATTCTCATCAACTTTCTTTTCCATTTGATCCATGTGGGGCTTTTATATAGGGTCTCAAATTATTACCCCACTTGGTCCGACTGGGTCCGACGCTCAAACCACTGTGTTTCTCTTTCATGTCTGTTGATCTCTTCCAGATTAACCCCATCTACTATGCCGCCCTGGATGCCATGAAGCATCTTAGTGTCAGCGACTATGCTGAGATCAAAACATTTCGCAAACCTCCACAGGTCATCAAGGATGTCATGGGCATGGTCTGCATAATGTTTGGAAAAGAACCAAAGTATATTTACATCTTTCAATTTATTGTTCGTTCTTGTACATTTGTTATTAAAGGTGCTCTAGTTCGAATTGTAAACATTACGGTTTGTTTATTTACATGGTTGATTATAATAGTTATTTTTCCTCTGACAGGTGGCAGCACCGTGTATACCAAAACATTAATGTTATCTATTTTTATATCTACATGTACATGTATCTTGATAAATATTCTTGTAACTGAAATATATTTATGATTTTACACTCAAAAACAAACAAAAAGTTGTGAAAGGCGAGATTTAATTCAATTTTATCTGATTTGGTAGTACCAGAAGTTGACAATAGGTGGCACACCGTAATGTTTACAATTCGAGCTAGAGCACCTTTAAGGACCAAAATTGACCTTATTTTTTGTGGTCCGGATCTGCTGCTCCACCTGAATGCTTTTTGTTCGAGTCCAGTTTACCTTCTTTGCAAATTTTCCATTTTCATCATGCTTGCTTCACCAAATCTTAAATTACATTTCTGCTGATTCCTTCTGTTGAATTCTGAAATGGCCTGATCCCTCCCTCCTGCACTCAGAACAAAATCGTTCACAGCATATAGTAGCGTTGTCTGCACCTACAGTATAAGGGAAAATGAATTGACTGAAAAACCTCTTACTTGGTGTAGGTGCTGTTTGGAGCAGGCTCTATCAGCTCTTACCGATAATCGCCATGTCCTAAATACTGTGGTGGCGGAGTTATGCCGGAGTGGACTCCATATCCACCCATTTTGCTATTACCATATCACTTGGCCACGCCGTGTCCTACGACTAACCACGATGTTGGTTTCATGTTTTTAATATGAATGATCCTGAGACATGCCCCTAAACCCAATCTTTGTTTTTGGCCCATACCTTCCGTCTAGGCCTAAGTAAGGCTAGGCCTATAGAACTGCCCCCACTCCGGCATAACTCTGCGACCACAGTATATTACTAGTATATCCTGATCATTCATCTTACTCCATTTTCAGCTGGGAAAATGCCAAACTTCTGTTGCTTAGCGATGGCTTCTTCAATGAGTTGGAATTCTATGACAAGGATAACATTCCAGCTCACGTTTTCAAAAAGCTGGGTGAATTCGTCGAGAATCCCCGCTATTCCATCGAAGCAGTCAAGTCCGCCAGTTCAGCGACATCAGCTATCACATCATGGATTCACTCCATATACCAGTATGGTGCCATCAGTATTTCCATGAAACCAAGGCTGGCAAAGCTGTTGGATGCAGAAGGGGATTCAAAAAAGGTAAATTATGCCAGTGGCTGCATTCTACATATGGGCAAGTCCACGGTAAAATTCAGGATATTTTTTTACTTGTTCAGTGCAGTCACTGCAACTCATGGCACCAAAGGACCATTTAGTACCCTGCATCATGTCAGGCTTGTGTTCTTCTATGTCCCTGGTAGGAATTAAATTTGTTGCAATAGACGATTTCACTCCAAAAGAGCGCAGCACCTTACGGGTGTCAGCGTCATGACATCCCGCACGTCATTCATGATGTCTCGAGGTGAGACGAAAAAAAATCAGATTGTGTCATGACGTCATGATCGCTGAAACAACCGGAATTTTTTTCGTGTCGCGCCCTGACGTTCAGAATGACGTGCGGGACGTCATGACGCTGACACCCGTAAGGTGCTGCGCTCTTTTGGAGTGATAGGGTCTATTCGTAATTAGTGCACTGTTTGCTAATTAGTTGCGTCACGGACATGACCTGTGCGATGTCACGTCCGTGACGCCACTAATTAGCAAACAGTGCACTAATTATGAATCACAATGAACTTAATTCATACCAGGGGCATAGAAGGACAAGAGCCTGACATGATGCAGGGTATTACATGTGACATCTTTCTGTGGTTCCAAAATTTGCAGAAACAGCACTGAATAAGTGAAAACATGTCACGTCCGTGACCGTGGAATTGCCCATATGTGTACATTCGCGCTGCCTATTAGCCTGTAGTTATGCCAGTACTTCACACTCTGATGAAATCTGTATTTGACTCCAACGGCTCTTTTCAGGCCCAAGCCGCCTTAGGTGCAAAGCGAGTTGAAGCAGCAAAGACGCGGAATGCCCTGGAGCAGAAGATCCAGGCCCATAAGGAGGCAGTGAAACATTCAAAGGGAATTGAGAAACAAATATCCGTAAGCATCCATTTCAGTTTAGGCACCAAATTTCATCAATTTACCTTGAAGCTTGTGTGCTGTAAATCAACTTCAGTACATGTACAGTACAGGTCACAATTGACATCCCTACGTCTTCGCGTAAGTTACGAGTAAGTTACGAGTAACTTACACGTAACTCACGGCTTTGGTTTTGCGTAACTCACTGCATAACTCGCCAAAATCGCGTAACTCGCCTCGTAAATCACTGCGTAGCTAGCGAAATTCGCGTAACTCACCGCGTAACTCACCTCGTAAGTTACGCGTAACACAGCTTGTGAGTTGTTGCGTAAGTTACGTGTAACTTGCGCGAATTTAGGGATGTCAATTGTGACCTGTACTGTAGGCTGGGTAACTAATCCAACTTTTTGGTTACTCTTTCTAGGTTTATTTTAACACGACGTTTCTACCAGTGTTCCCTGGTCATTGTCAAGTGTACAATGACCAGGGAACACTGGTAGAAACGTCGTGTTAAAATAAACCTAGAGAGAGTAACCGGGGTGCAGATGAAGCCATTACCTTATTGAAAGAGTTACCCAGGGTTCTCCACAGGGTTTGAAACAGACCGGGCGCTGGTGACGTCACACGGTTACTGATATCGGAAGCTGCTGCCCCACGCGCGTCTTCAGCGGGGGTGTCTGGGGGCCTCCCCAGAAAAATTTGAAATCTAGAAGCCCTGAAATGCGATTTCCCGGCATTTTGGAATGTAAATCTAGCTCCTGTCGGTGCTTAGAAAACCTCAGTGTTATTTAAAGTGATTTTTTTGACCGGGCGGTAGATTTTTAGACCGGGCGCTAAGGTCAATCCTGCGTTTTAGAACGGGCACCGCGCCCGTTCTGTTACACTAGTGGAGAACCCCGGTTACCGGTACGTGTTTTTGACTTTCAGAAACTTGACCAGCAAATCACAACTGCTGATAACTTGATGGAAAATATGGAGGCGGAAAACAAAATGTGGATGGACGAGTTAGCGTCTTCGGAGCAGAAAATCGAAACAGCAGTTGGAGATGCCCTAATCGCTGCAGCCGCGGTTTGTTACTTTGGTCCATTGGATAGTAATAACCGAGCCAGACTGATGGCCGATTGGTTAGCGCGATGCGAAAATGGGGACTTAAGCTCAAACACTCCGTCAAAAGTCACCAAGTCGGTTTCCCGCACGACAAAGTTGGATGTACTTCTGAAGCCATCCATTGAGTCAAAACTGAGTCAGAATCATTCGGAATGCCTGAAAGTGGACCAGAATCAGAATTTGACCGAGTCGAAGAAGAAACCCTCATCGGAGATTCTTGAAGCTGTTGTTCCAGTTCGGCCTGACTTTTCCCTTGAGGATATTTTGAGTTCGTTTGAAGAGCAGTGCGAATGGCGTCTAAAGCACATGCCCACTGACTTGCACGCCGTACAGAATGCTCTGATCATGCGTGCATGTTGTCAGAACCGTTACCACGTCTGGCCATTGTTGATCGATCCTGATCGCCAGGCGAAGAAATGGGTGAAGAGACTTCAGAAGGGTCAAAGTATTATTCAAGAGCAGAAGGTGACGCCAGCCCCGGACTTGTCAAGTGTAGGAGGAAGTCGTGCAACTCTGTCACAGATGGTCGATGAGGGTGACCTGGTAGTACCGCCGAGTCGTGAGACGGCAATTACGACCACTGATGTCACTGATTATTCACTGGCTGAAACAGTTTCATTGAATGAGTCTTCGGCATCCCAAGTTTCCAAAAGGTAAATGGCAGTTAAGATGCTTGTCATCTTTTATCTTGTTTGAAAGGTCCAGTGATGTTGTTTGCTACCCAGTAGTCTTGAACGTTAGTTGTGGTGTTGATATTTTTGGTGACTGGGAGGGGAATGTCGATGGTAGTCAGCTGCCCTGCATTCAGTGAGACTTTAGTGAAAAGTCTCTCTGAATGCAGGGCAGCTGACAGGGATCTGTGGTTATAAGTATTTATTAGCAAATGCAGATTTGTAGGGAAATGGAAGGGCTGGGGAGATATTCATCCTGCGAGAAAACGTTTTCAGCCAAAAAAATAAACAGAGAAACTGACACGTGAAAAAAATAAAAATTCCTATCGCAAGGCTCGAACCCGGCGCCCCGGATTCAGAGCCGGATGCTCTACCGATGCGCCAGCCGGCCACATCATGACGGTGGCTGCTCAATAAATGTTTATAAACATATCCCAGTTACTCAACATATTTTTATGTTAATTAAAAATGACGTTGCAAATCAGAATAATCTTCCAAAAATCGCATTTCACAACATCCACAGAGCAAGTCCCCAGGAAATCTGTCAGCATATCGCTACATAATGTACCCATCTACGTTCACAGTCACTAAAAACGTGAACCAATCGTCCGGTATGTTCCATCTGAACATTAGACGCATTTCATCTATGAGTCCAATTCTATTGAGTGACCCGTGAAAAGTCTTTGGCTAGCTTCGCTGTTGGCCACTACGCGGCGCGTTGGGCCCTTGCGTCTAGTTCTGCTGTTGAAAATATTCTGAATCGGGCCCCACGTGACTCGTGAGGAGATAACTTTGTGAACTTGGTGTTGCTGCATTCCAAATAATTTCCTTTGTAAAGTATAAAGCGGGGTTCATTGGCGCACGGATCCGGTCCATTTTCAGTCCGTTTGCCCCTAGTTTTCCGGATACGGCAAAGCAAAAGTCCATTCGATCTATTTTTTGCGGACCTGAATCGGACAAAATCCGGGTGCCAATGAACCCCGCTTAATTCACTCTAACTTCAACATCGCAAAGTGCAACGCCTGTGCAGCAGACACCATAAAGTGAACACAATGATTAAACCACAAAACAGAGTATTTACCAGTTGACTGAGCACAACCTTGGAGTGTTTGCTATAGGCTGTTCAAGTGACCCTAACATCATTAGGTAACTGTGACATGTATTATTTACTACAGACCTGTGCACATTTCCAAGCTTGGCACTGTGCCCATGTTGAAGTTATGGTGAATTATACTTTATTTTGACCCGCCTCATGATCACATATGCGTCGATTCTTTTCAGCCAAAATGCCCAGGTGACGCCACGTGTTGAGGACCTCCGCCCTGTCACAACCCTGATGCAGAGCGCCCTCTCTGAGCTGAAAGCTGATGAAGAATTTACTCACCCGCCGAACAATTTGTGGGTGGTAGAAGCAGATGACACAAGTCTGGATAAGAAGATGATAAACGCTATCATTTATGGTGAGCATGGATGATTTTTCAACGTTTCCTTTGAGTTTTAAACTCTAAAGAGCTGTAACTGCACATTCGGAACACCTCGGGTCTTTCCGTCATTCTTCGGGAAAGCCCCTCAGATGTCATACAGTCATTCGCGGAGCGATTCTGTACGTGATCACGACCAGAATGGTTAGGCTGCCGCATCACTCATGACAAGTAGCCACATCCGCGAACAAAATATAACACCTGCAAACCCTGGCTGTCTGAAGGCGTGTTTATCGCTCAAATATCAATAAATTGGTACATATTTGATACGCTGTATGTAAACTTGAAAGTGACACTCCAGTAATGTGGTTTATTACAAATTTTGGTGATCATGCCGGGCAAGTGGGAAAGTAGCTCTCGCCGCTTACGTATAATATACGTTGTAATGAAATCCCTCAAATCGTTACTCGATAGAATTCGATCACGTAAAACGCATGGACAGCATTGAATCAGTACCGGGTACACTTGACATGATTGAGTACTAAAGTAAAATGATCATATAATGTGCGATTTTCGTCATTTGAATACTATATATTAGCGAACTATTTCTTAGTGGAAGAACACTCCGCCAGTCTGCGTAATCGGTGCACCGCATCACATATTCTTCCATTTCAATATGGCTGTTTTTGTTTGACATTAGAGACTGAAATCTGGCACAGTTTCAAGCTCTAAGTTGAGAATGGTAACTGCAGTGAGCTGAAAGATCAGGCTCACCACTCTGGCAGTGCCTAATCCAGTGCAAATTTTTACTATTTTGCAGGCGTAACTGTCTTGGTTACTAATCTAGAACGAAAGCCACTTGACCCCTTATTCCGTGGCATATTACTACGCCAGTTCACGGTCAATGAAAATGGGCAGAAAGTAGTCCGGGTTGGCGAGCAGGAGTTCATCTACCATCCAGATTTCTGCCTCTACTTGAGTACATCTGTTCCGCTCTATATCTGTGGTAAGTTTGTTCAGCTTCTATCGATGACAGTGGATTTTATCTCATTTGAAACTCTCAACTTGCTACTTTTTTCAATCAGGAAAACTACACTCTATCGCGTGCCTGTTTCTTCCCCAGGTGATGGGATTGCCGAACTCCCCCTGCAGAAAATGAGCATCATTGACCTGTCAATCAGCCCAGAGGGATTCGTCAATCGCCTCATGGCTGCAACATTGAAGTACGAGAAGACGGAGTTTGAAGGTCAAATCAGGGCATTGGAAAGTGACATCATTCATCAGAAGCACGAGATTGCCAGGGAACATGTAAGTTATACGGCATTTTATTGCTTATTTCTGAAGATGAAGGATGCACATTTCTTCCTGTGCGGGGCCCAAACATATGACATGCTGCAACATGGTGCGAATTCCAAATAATGCCCATTGCTATCAACTCATTGTGGGCATCTATCCTTCTGAATGCATCTTGAGTGGGGGCATTCGATCTTTCAGAATGCATGTCCTGACTGAGTGGGGGCATTTGATCTTTCTAAATCCATATCCTGACAAAGTGGGGACATTTGATCTTTCTGAATCCATATCCTGACAGAGTGGGGCATTTGATCTTTCTGAATCCATATCCTGACTGAGTGGGGCATTTGATCTTTCTGAATCCATATCCTGACTGAGTGGGGGCATTTGGTGATCGTCAATCTTCTCTTTTTTATTTCCCAGGATAAAATCATGGAGAAGACACTTGGGTTAGAAACACCATTACTAGATGACCCGACCATGTTAGAATCACTTCTAGCCTGCCAAGAAAATGTGGAAAAAGGCACACTAATCCTGGACGAGACGGAATTCCTACAAGAACAGCTCGAAGAGAAAGAATCTCTCTACGTCCCAGTTGCTGAAAATGGCAGTATGGTCTACGGTGTGCTGAAAAACATGGCGGCTCAGAATCCAATGTATCACATTCCAACGTCGCTGTTTATCAAGATATTCTCTGAAACAGTTGAATCGCACCAGCGGGGGAAATTCAGTACAGGTAAGGGGTCCAGATTTTGAAACTGTAGGCCTAGGCCTAGTGTTTGAGGAATACAGGAATACTGTGAATGCAGACCATCACCGTCATCAAGCTTTACCTCACTTTTGAAAAATTTACCATTGCTGACTTTGAATTTACATGGACAAGATGTGAAATATTTGTTTAACTTCTCAGGTGTACCGAAGGGGCGTACGCAGGAACTTACTGACGCCACCACAGCTGCTGTTTTCAAGTTCACCTCCATGTTCATGTCGGAGTCCGACGCTCAGGTTTTTGCCTTGATGGTAACCATGGAAACAATGAAATTGGATACGAAAGTCCGTCAGTTGTTTGTCGATGGTTTGGATGATGTCGCGACTCCAAGTGATGGCAGAGAGGACAAACGACCTGATTGGCTGTCTAAGAAGGTAGGAAGCTGACATCCATGATATCACTTGCTGCCTTGCAAAATCTTCGGGATTATGTTGTGAATGGGGAACCGGAGGAACTAACGTCACGACGCGGTGCGACCGAAGGTTCTTTTTTCTAACGTTTTAATATTTCCATTTATTTCTGGCGTGAAAATCACCCTTTCGTTTCGGTCACCAGGCATTAAAATTTACACCATCTTGTAGCAGATGAAATGAGTGCAATTTTGCAATGCTTTTTTCCTTAAAATGAAGAGATAGATGACGATTTCAGCAACGTCTTTATCTCATTTTTCCTGTAGAAAATGTACAGCGGATTTTTTCATGACGCAACGTCAACACCAAAAACGACGTCAATGACGTTGTTTCGGTTGCACTGCTCGCAGCGCCGACCTGTCGGGATTTTCGACACGCGGGTTCCTCATTCCATCCTTTGTACATTTGCGTGGCAGCTGATGTGCTTCCCTGCAATGCTTGGGGATTGATTGGTATGGGAAGAGCTTAGATTTTATGCCGTATTTTGTCTGTAATGGAAAACGCTGTAAATTTTTGCACACATTTGAAGGAATATCCTTTCTTTCAGTGTTGGTTGGACTGTTTGAAGTTGGAGTTTGCCTACCCAGCACTCAATGGCCTATCGGATTCACTGACGAATCATTCAACCCCATGGAAAGAATATTTCAAGGTGAGGCCGTAACAAAGAAACCATTATCGTTTTGTTGGAAGTTGATGCACTGCTCAGGGAGTACCGGTACCTACAAATGTGGCTGCTTCCACCATTTCTTCTTCATCTACATTTTCTCTTGAGTGGAAATGGGCGAAAGCCTAACTATCTCATCAAACTGATCATTCGTATACTTCCAGCTCCCTGTAGCGTTGATGAATTCAGTACCAGACGACAGCCTTCTCCATCTTGAAATTTTCCAGAAGGTTCTGATCTGGAAATTCTGCTGCCCTCAACGAGTGAGTTTTGCGTAATTACTTCATGCTGGGTGTTCATTGTGAAGGGTTTAGGTCTGTCGGTAATGAGGGCATTAGTATCCCTGCCACTCCATTGACTTGAAGTCTAGAATGGGGAACCGGAGTGCCCAAAGGAGAAAGGAGGCGCTGGGGAACAACTCAGTTTTAACACAAAAGCGCATGCGTTGCGACGTTGAAAACGTCACTGACGTCGCGCATCGTTCGTGACGTTATGTGCGATATGTCATTCAGAATCGATGACGTTGCTCTTCGGTCTGTTATTTATGCTAAAATAGTCAATTTCATCGTTTCGTTTGAAAACATTCAGATATATTGAGTCAGTCCTTTACTTGATGATGAATGTGTAAAATTCGAAATTCAATGGACTACTTCAGGAAAAATTAGGGATTGAAGTAGTGTGTAGTCTCAGAATTAAATGACAAATAACGTTGGCTTGACTTTCGACGTCATAGTTTTAACTGAGTTGTTCTTCAACGCCACGTCACGGACTAGTTCCTCCGGTTCCTCATTCAAGCAGCCATTAAATCTATGTTACAGCCCTTGGTCATAAGAGGCAGACGGCATAACAGATTCCTATTATGGTCTCCTGCAATTCAAGCTATCTGCCATTGTCTATATCTACGTTACAGTCCCTGGTCTTTAGAGGCAGACTGCATAACAGATTCCTATTTCAGTCCTCTAATTTCAAGTTTGGAATTCATGTTGCCATTGTCTATAAATTCCTTTCCTTTTCAGTTGTATGACGTCTGCCAAGCGCTGGTCCTCCACCAGCTCGGTGGCATCGTCCCAACATTTGATAACTATGACATACACAAGGTCTACCCTATGACAGCATGTAATGTTCCTGTGGTATTTGTGATGCCCTCTGGCGACCAGGATGGTAGAGGTAGGTTGATTTCTGAAGGTGATAAAGCCGGGTTCACAGTTGTCTGTCAAAGAGCATTCAAATTGATAAATCGGTTTCATCCACTTTTCTTTCAGATGGATTCTCCCTCGTCAACCCAGCTCTGACAGTCCAGCAGTACGCCAAAGAAAACGAGCTCGCCAGCCAGGTGAAGGTGCTGAGCTTTGGGACGTCCGCCTCAATGTCGGAGGCAAAGGAAATGTTGGAATTCTGTATGCAGTCAGGTGATTGGTTGGTTCTACAAAACACACACCTTGTGAAGGCCTGGTCTCAAGATGTGCTCAAATTACTGAGGGTAAGTTGGTGGGATGTTTGCACGGATGGTGTGATTTCACTCATGTAAGGCACTCTAACTTGGAATAAATCGATATTGTTCTTTTAGGATAATGCTTTTTTAATGCTCTCTTAGTGCTCTTTTATTGCTCTTTTAGGATATTGTCACCTCTCAAGTCCCACCAGAAACATCTGACGATTCTTTTGACGTGGAGTCTGTTGCGGGAGACAGTAGTACAGTGGCTGATGGGAAGTCAATGATGGGGTTGTCTGTCGACACCACCATAGAAATTCACAGAAATTTCCGATTATGGGTGATTGGACGCACAGACGTAGGCAGAATGCTTCCTGGTATTCTAACTCAGTACGGTCTGAAAGTGAATACGATGTTAGCAAGTTCTCTGAAGACCACGATCAAACGTTACTATGTCATGACGGAGAAGGCTATCGATAACTGGGAAAAGGCTTACAAAGATGACGCATTGGTGAGTCGAATGCCCAACCTGTTCACTGTGCCTCAGTTAAAGTATAATTCACCCTTACTTGAACATGGGCAAAGTGCCAAGCTGCACATTTCCAAGCTTGGTACTTTGCCCATGTCGAAGTAAGGGTGAATCATACTTTATACTTAAAGTATGATTCACCATAAGTTCAACATGGGCAGAGTGCCAAGATTGGAAATGTACACAAGTCAGTGGTAAATAATCAATGTCCTAATGATGTTAGGGTCACTTGAACAGCCTATAGCAAACACTCCAAGGTTGTGCTCAGTCAACTGGTAAATATTGTGTTTTGTGATTTGTGGTTTAATCATTGTGTTCACTTTATGGTGTCTGTTGCACAGGCCTGGCACATTGCCATGTTGAAGTTAGGGTGAATTTTACTATAACTGGTTGAAGGTGATGTAGGCCCATCTCTCATTGATAATCTGAACCAGTTCATAGTCTATTCAGTTACTAATTCGAGGTGAACTCTTTCAAAAAAACAAGAATTTTGTAATTAATCAACCTGCTCTCTCTTCTTCAGACTGATGGTTTAAAGAAACTACACCTTCCGCTGACCATCCTCCAAGCAGCTCTTCTGCATCAACGTTCATATGGTGACATCGCATTCAACCATCCAAGTGACTGGTCTCACGGAGATTTCTTGACGTCTCTTCTGCTCCTAAAGCAGCTGTTACTCATCGCTGACAGAAGTGATGGTATTGTCGATCTCCTCCAACTTGTCTACAGCAGTCAGAGTATCGATGGATGCGACAAGGATGTAGTGAAGGCAGCAATTGAGCAGATCATCGGTGCACGGGCCAGATCGACGCAGAAAGTGGTATGTCTAACTGTTTCATCATACTCCACGACAGCGTCGAAATTTTTTGACGTCATCGGACGAAAATTTTAACACTGCCATCGACGCTAGATGCCATCTTGAAACCCTTGACATCATCGTCGGCGGGCTGGTCTATCATGTGACACGAACTTCTTTTTCAAAATGGTATTATTTGCAGAAAACAGTATTTATCTTGTCGAAAATGAAACAGAATAACTTTATTATTAATTTATATCTACTCCACCAATGTTTGTATCACTCTGTACCTTTATACACCTATTTACAACGATCTATATTGTAGGCGTAGAAAACGAGTGATGGGGTGACCGCTTAACTATTGGAAGAATTTCTACTGTTTGCTCCGCGCTCGCACTACTTTTCAAGATGGAAACCTAGCGCCGATACTAGTGGTGATATACTCTGATATCGCCACCTAGCGTCAAGTTTGCTGTTTCATTTCACTGCCAGTGACAATTTCGTTTAAAGTACAGCCCTCCCTCGCTCTTACGAACCTCGATTTTACGAACTCCCGGATATTACGAACCCAACGTCAGGCTCTCAAAATTTCATGACATGTATGTAATTTGGCTGTTTGGTCGGCCGTGTGGCCCAATTCCTGTCCATGATCAATATGCTGTGTATGATACAAATCAAATTATCCAAGCTTGGGTTTGATAAGTGTACAATATGAACTGAATTATCCAAGCTTGGGTTTAATTAATGCATGTTTGAGTAATAATCAGGCGAATATTCAGTAAAGTTAGTCCTGAAAACGAAGTGTACATGTCTTAGGCCTACTCGGCATAGTCATCATGCCCCCACGGATGAATCCTCGCTATTACGAACTCCTCNTCCACTTTCCCAATCAAATTGCCTTGAGTCAGTTTCCCTATTCCACTTTCCCAATCAAATTGCCATGAGTCAGTTTCCCTATTGCCACTTTCCCAATCAAATTGTGGAGTCACTTTTCATATTGCCACTTTCCCAATAAAATTTGCCAAGAGTCAGTTTCCCTATTCCACTTTCCCAATCAAATTGCCATGAGTCAGTTTCCCTATTGCCACTTTCCCAATAAAATTGCAGAGAGTCACTTTTCCTATTGCCACTTTCCCAATAAAATTTGCCAAAAGTCAGTTTCCCTATTGCCACTTTCCCAATGAAATTGTCAAGAGTCAATGTCTCTGTTGCCTCTTTCCCAATGTAACTGTCTGGGTCAGTCTTGCTGTTGCCACTTTCCCATTAAAATTGTCAAAATGCTGCAGTGAATCTGCTTTCGACTTTGTGAACCGGAGTTGTCGATCTGAATTTTAGTTTTTAGGTCGGACTTATTTGCTCCTGTCAATTCATGTTACAGTTCCTGCCCATGAGTAGTAAACCATTCCAACCACCAACTTCGGGAATCTACGTGAATAACTTACAGCTACACAATGCATCATGGGATGGAATGCGATCAGTTCTCAGAGACCAACCTCCTGATCACGAAGACGCAAGTGCAATGCCAACCATCTGGCTAAAACCGGTTGAAATCGCTGACAGTGACACAGACACTCGGAAAGACAATTTCTTCAACTGCCCCGTGTACATTGGAAGTAAACCGGGGCAGTTGTTATCCGAAAATATAGTGACTTGTATAAATTTACCAACAATGGCGCCCCCCAGCCACTGGAGGACAAAACGTGTGTATTTATCTAGTGATCTAAAGTGAAATTTGGACTTGCATTGAAGATTTTCCGTCCAATGAGAATTGGTGAACTTTGGGTGATATTGCAGGTGTTGTGCTCAGAAGGAGAGCGGCACAACACTATTTAACAGTTGACGGCTGCTTAAAGATAATGTATCACGACTTCATTGTTTACATTCAATGTTTGTAAACATTGATGTTAACATTATGTTATTTTGGACCTTTGGGGCATGCCAACCCACCAAATTTGAACACTTTCAGTATCAAAAGAATTTCTAGAGGGGCACGCCACCAACAAATTACTCATAAGACGAAGAAAGACTGGACACAAACAAACAAAATGTAAATAAAAAATGATTTTCGTGGCCCACGAAAATACCTGTGATACATTATCTTTAATACTTCGATCCACTGGTCCTCTTGATGCCTTGAATTCCTCACTGATTTTGAACTTTATCAGGGCCGGATCCAGGATTCACAGAAAGGGGGGGGGGGGCGTAGCTCGACAAAGTTGGTGAGCACCGAAAAAGTGAAGCCTAAAGGGGAGAAAAATTTGACAATTTAAGTGCTTTTTAGATGCATTTTCCTGGCATCTGAGAGCAAAATACTAGAATTTTTATGTGATTAAATTTTTCTTGCTAAAAAATGATTTGCTCTGCCAAAAATAGGGGGCGTACGCCCCCTGGATCCGGCCCTGTTTATGCCAATTTTAATTATTCATTTAGTCATATCCCTCACTTAAAGGTGCTTCTCCACGGGAGTTTTCTCGCAGAAGTTGGCTCACAATGGGCAATTCACCATTGTTTATTCCTGTACGGCTTACATTAAAGACCCATGGCACAAACAACTGCTTATAGTTGAGTTACCCATAGAGAGCCAACTGCCACTAGAAAACTGTCCCATGGATAGGTGCCTTTAATTCCCCTGAGCTGCTGAAGGCTTACGGAGTCTTCTGATCTTTTAGTAGACTTCTGGGCCTGTATGCATAAAGGTGGAATAAGCTTATTACAAAAAATAACGTTAACGTAAATGTTATCGTTAGCGTGTGATCTCTTAAACTCCCTATTATTCCAGGTATAACCTAACGTTATAACGTGAACCTATACCAGGAATAAGCTTATTCCACCTTTTAATATGCATACGGGCCCTGATTTATAAGTGGAAAAAAATGTTAACAACAAAATAAAATCCGTCCATGATTCAAGAGGGGATGAATTTGATTGCTCTAGCTTGGAGATTCCTCCAAAGGTTCTAGTGAAATAATTAAGTAAGTTGTAAAACGATATTTGAATATGATGATTTATTTTCTGAAATAACATTGTAAGTGCAACGTCTGTCCATGACTCAAGAAGTGGTAAATTTGATTGTTAGAGTGTTTCAGTAAGTAGTAAAATACATGTACTTCGATTTAAATGTATTTTCTGTATGGTACGGTAAGTTGATATCGGAATGAAAAATGCCGCATAGCTGAAAGTGATACTAACTGTACATATTGGTATAAATGAGTTGATCCGTCCTATGAGATGATTTATATACACTTGTTTATGTTTTTGAATAAAGATAAAAAACAATACCTGTTTGTTTTTGATCACTTGCCTTGGATAACCCGCTGGCCATTCAGTGGGCAGATGCCATTGGTGCAAGAAGGAAATGTTTTTTATGGTTCCCGATCACTAAGATCGGGAACCATATTGTTTTTATGGTTCCTGATCACTCAGATCGGGAACAATATTGTTTTTGGTCATGGTGTGTGTGTGTGTATGTGTGTGTGTGTGCGTGCGTGCGTGTGTCTGTGTGTGTGTCCATCTGTCACGCCTTCATATCTCATCTCCTTGAACAGCTACGTACAGCTTTGGAAACACATCCTATCCCTAGGTTTGTCAACCTGGGCAATCCAATGAGCTAACCATTTTCAACCTCTGATGCCTCCATCATGATGCAATCAACATATCAGACTTGATATTTTATCCGTCACACTTTTATCTGATGGCATAACTCTGCTCCCTTAACACCAAGAGCAACAGAAACAAGTTCTACCCTTAGGTTTTCATATCCTAGGAATCGAATGAGCTGATTGGTTTTGATCTGGGATGTTGGGGTCATGGTGATATTGATATCAAAAATTTGATATTTCAGGCCCAGATCCAGAGGGGGGCACATGGGGCATGTGCCCCCCCCCCCTATTTTTTGAGGGTCAATGATTTTTTTTACTGCACTTTTTGGAAATCGTCTAGTATTTCATGTCTAAGATGCTGGGAAATCGCATCTCAGAGCTTTGATTTTTCAAATTTTCCCGGGGGAGGCCCCCCTTCGTGTGCGCACACTTGTGATGCGAACCAACTGAGGGCTTCGCCCTCGGGGTTGTGCCCCCCGTATTTCTAAATCCTGGATCCGGCCCTGTATTTTGAGATACATTGTAACTTGCCATATTGTCCACTGATCAACATGAAACAAGTCTAAATTGATGCCTGCTTATCCAAGGACATGTCTGTGTTAAATTCTCGGCCGCACGGGTTCATTGTGTTTGGGTGATTGAGATATCATGAGATTTTGATATATCAAACTTGATAATCTGAAATATCTCTGCCCGTGGTAGAGGTAGAGGCATGATATCATCCATACTTAGGTTATTGAGGATGCCCATTTCGATTATGCAATGACTTTGATGATCAAAGGTCAAGGTCGAGGTCAAATCTGATGATTTGAAATATCATTGTCAGTCGTAGCGGTAGAGGTCTGATAACACCCATACTAGGTTGTTGAGGATGCCCATTTCGATTGTGCAATGACCTTGATGATCAAAGGTCAAGGTCATGGTCAGATGTCAAGGTCAGACTTGACAATTTGAAATTTCTCTGCCTGTGCTAAAGATAGAGACATGATCATATCCCCCATACTTAGGTTATTGAGGATGCCCATTTCGATTATGCAATGACCTTGATGATCAGAGGTCAAGGTCAAATTGAAAATATGAAATATCTCTGTCTGTGGTAGAGATAGAGATCGATGGTATCACCCATACTTAGGTTGATGATGCCCATTTCGATTATGCAACGACCTCCATGATCAGAGGTCAAGGTCAAGGTCAAACTTGGTAATTTGAAATATCTCTGCCTGTGGTAGAGGTAGAGGCATGATATTAGGCATACTTAGGTTAATTCCTTTTTTTCTGTACCTTTTTTACCTATTACCTTAGTACCTTTTTTACCCAGTACCTTTTTTACCGGTACCTTTTTTACCTAGTACATGTATACCTTTTTTACGTATACCTTTTTTACCTATACCTTTTTTACCTGTACCTTTTTTACGTACATTCTATTGAGAATGCGCATTTCGATTATGCAGTGACCTTGATGATCAGATATTAGGTCAAGATCAAGGTCAATCACGGCCGGATGAGTTATTGGCATGAGATTACGTTCTATGGGCCTCATCGTAATCCATCAATCAATATATGTATCCTGGATCTCTATCAGTGTACCGGTATCTGATCTCTATCAACGTTGATCTCTATCAATGTATCGTTCATGTATACCGGTAGAAGCACCTGTAGGCCTACATCAGGAACCATACGACATTTACAATGTCATCTTGTTTACGACAGATTTCCGCACGGCGTTCCTGACTGACAGAGACCAACAAGGTGAGATTTTTCAATCCAAATTGCCAATAGCATATTTTGCCATGTAGTCCGGACGCAGAACAAAAAAGTGTGACATTTTGAATAACAGCAATTTTTTTGCATTTTTTGTATCTCCAAATGACAGAGATTCAGAATCCGCCGGGTGCCACTCTGGCACCCTTGAGCGTTTTGAGAAATTCGTGTTTGGATTTTTGGAACTGACTTTATCATTGGACGTCAGCTGACGCAACGACTGAGCTTTGTACAGGAGAATGGGACCCGATGTACAGCTAACTTTTAAATGGTTGTATTTACACCCCATAAATGTATTACCAACAGATAGAAACATGGTGCCTCCGAAGCAGACAAGCATGTTCTTAATTGTTTTCAGTAGTTTTGTAATAAGAAATGGCGTTTTTTATGTAAATTAACACAAAATGGGTCAAAATACATAAAAATGCCGTTTCCAATTACATAACAAGTTAAAAATTACTAAAAACATGCTTATATGATTACGAGGCACCATGTTTCTATCTGTTGATAATACATTTGTGGGGTGTAAATCCAACCACTGAAAAGTTAGCTGTACATCGGGTCCCATTCCCCTGTACAAAGCTCAGTCGTTGCGTCAGCTGACGTCCAATGATAAAGTCAGTTCCAAAAATTCAAACGCGAATTTCTCAAAACGCTCAAGGGTGCCAAGGTGGCACTCGACGGATTCCGATTCCACACCCTCCAAATGTATGAAAACTGACGTCCAATGATAAAGTCCAGTTCCAAAAATTCAAACGCGAATTTCTCAAAACGCTCAAGGGTGCCAAGGTGGCACTCGACGGATTCCGATTCCACACCCTCCAAATGTATGAAAACTGGAAAAAAATGCTGTTATTCAAAAAGAAACACCTAAGCCCAAAATCGGGGTTTTGCGACCGGACTAATGGGCCGTCCTGTATAGATTTGAAAATAAATGTTAAAATAGTAAAGACACAAGAGAAATTAAGAAAAAACTGATGTTGCAATACTTATGATCAGTGTTTAATTATGACACGTCCCGTATATACTGAATTGTGATCGCGTTCGAGCGCCATAAATCTTCAACCACACAACCGATCCGAACCCGCAACTTGATGATGTAAGACCACCATGGCTCGGCTAGGCATGACGGAGTCCACAAATATTTGAATGGAAATTAAGAGGCATAACAACAATTGGTCGGAGTTACGTAATCCTTCATGATTTGCTCACACTATGCCACGAATTCACATTTGGTGGAAGAGTTGTCTGTAAAGTGTGTAGGAGAAGAGCAGCAAGAAAAACGTGGTCGTCTGAAATATTGGTAAGAAAATTTGGTGCGTTCTCTGTTTCATGGGCTAGTGAGGTTTGGGATTCAAGAAGTCAACTTCCAGAATCTTGCAAATTTTCGTCCTCAGGGAGGAGGAAGACTGCAAGATTCTGGAAGTTGACTTTCTGTAGACCTATATAATATTAGGGAGGTTTCGCAAGCGCCCGATTAGGCCACACGACGACTTTTATCTATTGTTTGGGTTTACCCACACAATAGATAAACGTCGTCGTATGGCCTAACCGGGCGCTTGCGAAACCTCCCTATTATCATTTTGTGTGTCAGTTTTCTTGCTCTCTCTTTCTTTGGATGTTTGGATGTTTGGGATTCAAGCATGATTATAGAGTGTTTGCACCGGTGGCCATGTTGGAGGTATGAACAAAAGAATTTGTCGCCAGTCACGGTCTACGGAGATTAACTTCGATTGTTTTGGAAGTCTGCAACCTCGTCCCCAGGGGTATAGTTCGCTCAGACAACCTCGGACCACTCGCTCACTAACCCCTGGAATCAGCTTCGGTTGCTTATCCAGGAATCTTGGACTAAGTATAGGTGGCAGCACGAGTCAAAATAATCAATTTGAAATACTAACCAGTGCTTTCTAAAATTCTTTTTACAAAAAATCATCAAACCTGGATATAGATAACCTTCTGGTTTGATCCAAAATATTTTGAAAATTTCTTTGGGTATATTCTTGGATATAATTGACGGTTTCCCGTCAACCAATCACGTGCGTTAAATCCAAAGCTGATGCCAGGGGTTAGTGACGCGACCGCCATATTGTCAGAAAGCGAACGACCCCTGGGAACGAGGTTGGGAAGTCTGTTCTTTTGTTGTATGCCTCCAACATGGCCGCTGTGACGTCACGTGCAAACACTCTATACTGAAACAAATGTAATATCGTCAGTTCTTTTCTACTTCTAGGCATTCTCCGGTATGGTGTGGGACAGAACTAGAACTGCTGGCCACCACCAACCCCTCCACAATGAAATTTTATTGAGAACTGAAGCATATTGATGACGAAAGAATGATGCCAATCGATCCTGCCCTTCACGGAATGATAAAACGCGGTAAGTTGCTGTCTCTTCGGGCAGGTCCCACGATATGACATCAATGTCGTCTCCGACAATTTCTCATAGATACCTTGCCAAAGTCGGCCATTTTTTCCCAGAGGGTAATAACAAACACTCAATGTACAGTGAATGTACACCATTGATGTACAGCAT
>NMRB01003833.1:4219-25885 GCA_002633025.1 Notospermus geniculatus | reverse complement strand
TTTTACCGGTACCTTTCTACGGTAGGCCTACCTTTTTATCTGATGTCCAGCAACGTGCCTTGATCTCTGTCAATGTATCATTCATGTACTGGTAGAACCACCTGTACATCGGGAACCATACGACATTTACAATGTCATCTTGTTTTGGTAGTGTTCAGTGAACCGACAGGCTTTCGGGTAGTCAATACCTGCCAATGGTTGTTCCGAAAGAATCGGCATTTGCAAAGAATTATTTTTGCCATGCCTTTGCCCGGTGTTGGCTTTCTTCCCAGCACCTTTAGATGTCTTGTACATACTAGTAGTTGCCGGTTTTCTTGTTATGGTGGTTTATGAAGAGTTGTAACCTTCCCAGGTACTGGGCACCAGCAAGACAATGCTCGCAGAATCCATCGAAGGCCAGAAAGTTCTGGCATTTTGTCGAGCAACTTCCTTTACCAGACATCGGCATATCAACATAGATGGCATCTTTTTTTGTGACAAAGCACATTCTGCTATCTGAAAGTCTGACACATTGAGAAGTATCGAGTTCCAGAAGTGCTGATGCCCGGCTCCAAAGTCCTTGGCGTTGGTGGAGGGGCACTGTGTCGCAGATGAGATCAGTGTAGGGTACATCAATTCTTGTACGAGCAGCGACAACCACTGAGGGTGAGTCACATTTTAGGACGCGCGTCAGATGAGCTTGCTTTTGAGCCTGGTTCATCTGCATGACTCCATCTGAAAATGTCCACTTCCAGATGACGGTAGGCAGGGTGTAACCTATATTCCCCAGCGCCATAAACTGCTTTAACGAGTTCATCGCCCTGCATCTTCACTTCGTTGTTAATGTTGGTTATTACGGAGAGGGTATCTCCCTTCTGCCGGCCGCACGCTGATTTAAGTACCTTGTTTATGGATTCGTTACGTTGAGTTGAGAACATATTCGGTGGGTTACCAAGGCCGGCTCGGGCACGAAGAGGCCGCAACATGCATTCCTTCATGATATCCAACCAGGAACGGTTCCCCCCATGGCATTTTGCCTGTAGGTATTCCGTCAGCTGAGGAATGTTCCACTCCTGCAATAGGCTGTCGGCTAACATATCAAACTCGTCCTCATCTTCGGTGTCAACCAGGCCCATTACACGCTTCCCCTCGAACTCGCTTCCAAAAATGGCTCGTACTATAGCACTTTCAAGATCTGACTCTACGCCAAGGGATGCCAATTTCCTGGAGATATCCTGCCGAGCATGGAGCATGCATCTTAAGTGCTCTCCACCCTGCAGAACATTTCCGATACCCTGCTCAAGAGCTTTTTCTCCATCTGATCCCCAAAATTTTATATCACCCATCCCCAATGATTGTAAACATGTACCAAAGTACTCGTAATCCTCCTGTGTTCTCCTTTCATGGAGCAGTACTGGACCAATCATCGTTGGATGTCTTTCTGTATTGCGCACGACGAACAGAGGATGATGATAGGTAGAGACTGTGCAATAGAAATCCCCCAGATTGTATGTTGGGTCAACACTTAAAATTGATCCCTGCGGACCAAAGTCGCATACCCTTCTACCACTGCCACAACAGTAATTCCTAACATCACTAATTTGTCTGTCATTGCACAGGAATATTAGGGGTGCGGCAGGTCTGCTAAAATTAACACGGCGAACAAATTCATTCTGGGCATGTAGTCGTAATAACTCATGCAAGTCAACTGACTTGGTGACACCACCAAATCTCGGCAGTGCTGGAGTAGACCGTTTGATATCATACACCTGTTGCCTAGAGTACAAGATGTCACCCGCGGAGTCTGGCCCGTATTTAGAGGAACGAGATCGATTGACATCGAAAATGACCATCTTTGGCCTCTTTGTTTGCACTTCCTCCCGTGCTGCCATCAGCACACTTGGCTTCGTTCTAATGTAAGGTTGGGAGCGTTTTTTGGATTGCCATGCGGTGTGTGTTGTATGCGTGCTGGATTGCCAAGAAGACGATAGTAGGAGAGCGCGTACCTTTGTGGTTTCGGAGGAGAGGATGACAAGTCATAAACAGTATACAATATTCGTTTAAGGGCACCACTCTCGTGCTCTGCGTAATGGCGACGCAGTACCTAGCATTGCCTTTGTCTACCTTTGTTAAAGCCCCGTCAATCACGGACAAAAAGGTTTTCGGGCACTGGTGTTTCCCCCATTTACCTGTGTCGTCTGCCGTAAGATCTTTGATGTTCCTAAGTTTATTCGTGTCAACAATAAATGAAACAGTTTCTTGAACCCCCGAGGGAACACCAGAAGCTATTTTTTCAGGATCTACATCTACTTCAATCAGAAACTTGTGGATGTCTTCAAAGGAGAACGTTTCTTCCGAACGTCTGAGAACTGGCTGTTTGCCAACAAGCTGAG
Organism: Notospermus geniculatus; assembly: GCA_002633025.1. Lineage (NCBI taxonomy): Eukaryota > Metazoa > Nemertea > Pilidiophora > Heteronemertea > Lineidae > Notospermus > Notospermus geniculatus. Next base: position 23,513 of record NMRB01003833.1, on the reverse strand, counting down.
GAAGTGATTTCGCATCTATGTAGAATATAACGAGATGTTATTAATATTACCAATAATAGATAAAGACCAGAAGGCCGAAAATGCGTATAGACTTATTGATTTGCATTTATATATAGAAATACCGTAGAGTCGGTTCTATAACATCAATGCACTATATGCCGAAGTGCCGCCCCCAGTTCATTATTATCTCAAAGCCCTGTTTCCCGCCTGCATTGATTGACCAATGTCGCACAGGAGATGGCCTGGTCAGTTTCTTGCGAATAAGACATGAGGTGGTGGGATATCACTAGGCCTATGTTGTCAGTCAAAGGCCGCAGTATACAACTTGTATCAATAAAGAATGCACTCACGCACGCAAAATCCAAAGGTTTTGTCAACCACTGACAACAGAGCCGTGGAGTTTTTGAATGCATGGTGAAATGGATCTCTATTCCATGAAACCACAATACGTAAATAGGGCCTAGTACTGACGGCCTATTCAAATCCGTAATCCAACAAATAAAATAAGCGTGGCCTTATTTATTTACCTTGTTCACTTTCACATTCAGATGTATGTTCTTCATTCTCGCTACTTAATATCTCCACGTCAGGGGTATCGGGTTCGGTCAGGTCAATAACTTCTGGTACGTTTTTAGCGGAAGGTTCGAAACCAGGTGGTGGAGGCGGAGTGCTCCAGCTATATGCTTGGCCTAATGAAAGAAAATAGTGAAGTTTCGCAAGCGCCCGGTTTAGGCCCATCCTCTTGCAACAGGTCCTCTAAAACGCGCTCCCCTACTCGCACGTCCGCTATGCAGAGTGGAAATGCCCTGGGTTCCCAGGATGGGTTAGGCCCTACGGCGACGTTTATCTATTGTGTGGGTATACCCAAACAATAGATAAACGTTGTCGTAGGGCCTAACCGGGCGCTTGCGAAACCTCACTATTAAAGCAAATGGCGCGCGGGGTTTGTTTACATTTTGGTGGTACCGCCCATAGAGAGTAAATCTCGCCTCCAGGCAAAGCCGTGCTCCAGCCATATGCAAAACCTGTGCACATATGCGAATGTAAACACTGGGGACGAGGTCCCATTAAAAATTTGTTAAAATGGGTTTTAATGACAAGACAGTTTCAAATTCAGTCGCAACCGGAACACCGGGACCAAATCCCGCGAGATATTGCGAGACTTGGGTTTGGGATTTAGTCCCGGAGGAAAAATCACCGCCGCCATCTTGAATATCTTATTGCGCCCCCACCTATAGCTGGGATAGTGATGCGGCGACCGAACCACCTGGATCTACTTTCGGACTACTTTGACTCATCCACTAGAAGATATAGTTCGGTGAAACTCATCACTTTTGTGTCGAAAAAGAACCTAACGATGGCAGTTTTGGGTTAATTTAATACAATATGACACGCAAAAGTGAATTTTACTAAGATTTTGCGAGTTATTGTGCGTTTTTGCTCGGCCAAATCGGGATTTCCCCGGGGTTCCCGCCATTATGCCATACAGTACAGAATGTACAGTGCACTGACATGCATTTCGCTGTTCTGATGCTGTGCGTCCACTGTGCGTTTGCCAGATTCCCAAAACAATAAAATATGCTATTATGGGTTTTCTGATGTAAATATGCGAATAAATTGACTTAAATATATTTATTTCATCTGAAATCATCATAAAATACAATAAAAGTAGCAAATATTTATCAGAGAAATGTCATTTCTTTAGAACTACTTTTACCGCGGAAGTAGTTCTTCCACGCCGGCGCTGTGAGGCGCGACGCATCACATAACCCTACGCAAAATGGCGGATTTGACTGTTGTTCGTCAGGGTCACAAACCGACGCAACGTCACCAGGTTTTTTGGAGGCTTGTGTCCTGTTGTTCAGGTTGATTCAGTCGGTCAAAATGTACATTTTGTACTATTCACATTGATTTCGAAGCGGTAGATTTTGCAGAATACGCCTCCGAAGTTTGGCTGTCTAATACATTTCCCATTAAACTAAAATCCTTCTTTCGGAAATATGCATGGGAGAATGTACAGGCGTCACCCTGTAGGAGGGTGACGCCTGATTGGATTTTGATGAATTTCTCAGGAAAGTGGCGCCTTGATTAGTGTAAGGTGCTGGTGCCTGTAAAATTTGAAGGGAAAATTTCGATATCTTCTAAGATTTTTTGCTGGGGTCTTCCTTTTTTACCTGGTGGGGTCTTCCTTTTTTACCTCTGCCTGAAACTTTGTATAATCAGTTGGGGAAGAAACTACGGAATGAATTCCCAAAAAACGTAGGGTGAGGCTACGAAGTAATGTCCTGTTGAGCTCTTTAGAGTGTCCTGGTTGAATATGACTAATTCCTGTAGATTGATGGAAATGCTGTACATTTTCCATGTGCATATTTCCGTTACACCCTGTCGGAGGGTGACGCCTGATTGGATTTGATGAATTTCTCAGGAAAGTGGCCCCTTGATTAGTGTAAGGTGCCTGTAAAATTTGAAGGGGATATTTTGACATCTTCTATGCTTTTTTTCCGGGGTCTTCCTTTTTTACCTGGTGTGGTCTTCCTTTTTTACCTCTGTCTGACATGTCTGAAACTTTGTATAATCAGATGGGGAAGAAACTACGGAATGAATTGCCAAAAAACGTACGAATAGGCTACGAAGTAATGTCCTGGAGATCCTAAGAGTCCTGGTTGCACTTTCTAAGGGAATATGACTAATTCTTGTAGATTGATTGGAAATGCTGTACATTCTCCCATGCATATTTCCGTTACACCCTGTAGGAGGGTGACGCCTGATTGGATTTTGATGAATTTCTCAGGAAAGTGGCGCCTTGATGAGTGTAAGGTGCCTGTAAAATGTGAAGGGAAAATTTCGACATCTTCTATGATTTTTGCTGGGGTCTTCCTTTTTTACCTGGTGGGGTCTTCCTTTTTAGGTCTTAGATCTTTGTTTTTTACCTTTTCAGGATGGGGTGGTCTTAGGTCTTTGATCCTCGTTTTTTACTTTTTCAGGGGTCTTAGGTCTTGGGTCTTAGGGTCTTCGTTTTTTATACACCCCATAATTTTCTTTTGTTTCGTGAATTTCGCGGACATCTACTTCAAAAACCCAGAATCGGCTGTTATACGAACAAGCTCCATTTGGTGAACAGCACATTTCCATTTTCAAAGTTTGAAAAATGTTTATAAAAGTGGGAGAAAAACTGCTCGAAAGTTTGAAACTTTATTCTTCACGTGGGTTTGTTTACTATTTGAAACACACGTTCACTATAGTGCGTTTCCAAATATTATGTGGGCAAATCAGCGGACCATTGAATGCCAAGGCGTATAATTGACTGACAACAATAAAATATATTTCAGCGCTAACGCGACCTAAAATTGGGGAAATTATTATTCATTATGATTCATTCAGTTTCACACCAGTGAGTCGCTTGGAATGCGCTTGTCAGGGGGAAACTCAATGACTATAGATCGAGCTTAACATCTCAAAAGCAACATCGGATTCAGGTTTCAGTTGCCCCAATCAGTGACTAAATGTCAGAAGAAACGCTACCGCGTGATCACGGTATGGCACCGAAGTTGGGTCTTCAACCCCAACCCAACCCTTACCCTACCCCTAACTATGGATGAACTGACTTTGTAGTCAAAATTACACGGCTATTTTTGTATGTTGTAAATCACAAGGAATTCCCCGATGGAGCTAAAAACAAATCACAAAATGCCGCTGTAGCAGTAAAAAGTGTCCACTTCTATTGTTGAATGACGGAATAAGAGGCATGGGTATAGAAACCAATTGTCAAAGAATATAATGTAACAATAGGATCTTTTGTTCCCCGGACAGTTTTTCCTAGGACATTCTTTCCCTTCACACCTGTCACGCAGTACCCGTCCTTGGCCCAGCAATACCGGTACGTGGACAGAGAACCAGACAATAGGGGGGTTTCGCAAATCTGACGAAAAATGAAGTACGAAATACGAAATTGGACTTCATTTCCATGACGTAATGTATTTCAGGAGATGGTTGGTACCACAAATATCGCCTGCTGCAAGAGCGTCTTTTAGCGTATGACGTTAGAACGATAGAATTACGGTGTATATTAAATTTTGAAATTTATCTTTCGTTTCCAACAAATAATTCAGTTTTTTGCCCACCCGATATTACCTTTAACAATTTAAATTTATGCAATCAGTGAGGTATCACTTTAATTAATACTGTAATGACACCATCATTCCTCGTTTAGTGTCAAGCACACTTACCTTGGTTATCTGTTCGGAGAACTAAGGCGTTGTAGTGGTCACCAACCTTTTTCAGGTAAAGCGGTCTGAACACAATTTCCTCTTGGATTGATAGTTATTTGGCCCTCTCCAGCGACGTCTATACGGATCCTTGACCCAAACATGTTTGCCAGGGCATTGACAAATAAATCGCCCATGTCAGAGTCATAGTCCCCGCATCCGATGTAATTGTCCAGTTCCTGAATTATGTCTTTTGAGGCATCGATATAGGGGCTATACCAGTCAAGGTTGCTTAGAATCTCTTCTTTTATTTCTGTTGCAATGGCCCTTGCTGGTCTTCTCATACCAATTGACCGACAGAAAGCATTTATTAGGCAAAATCCATCGCCATAAATTTGCACGATTTGAAAATCGCTGCTTGGCCTATAAAGAACAAGATTTACAACTCTAGTATTATGAAATATTTATAATACACCCAAGCTTCCTGGGTTACGCGAGCCAGAGCTGAAACGGCGAAATTTTCGCGGAAAATCATCGCTCGAAACCAAGCAAAAGCGATAATATGCAATGTTTGGTTCTTTTAAATTACTAGGCAATACCCGTTTGGGGCAACTGCTAAATTCATGCGAGATGCACGCATCACCACGTCATTTGTAGCGCTTGGGGCATGTAATAGCGAGGTTAAAATCTGGTCCGAATCCCACCCCCACTCCGACTCCAAGGTGCTAAAATTCGGGTTTTTCAAGTAGGAGATTAACCACCCAGGCGGGTTCTATTCGTGAATGAATAAACACCATGGCTNCCCCCCCCCCCCCCCAATGGAATCCTCTGGAGTCAGAGTCGAGACCGGGGTCGAGACTCGGAACGTTATCTGAACCGCCCTATGACGTCATACCCGTTCGAGTGGCCTAGTGACGTCATTCCGTCGCACATGACGTTGCCGACGTCACGGATGACGCGACGGCAATCCCGGTGACGTCATGACGTCAAAAGGCCTGGGCCCGGTTGTTCGAAACATCAAAAATATATTATGGCGTTATGTTATCCTATCTTGGCGTTAAAATTTATTTTCTGTTGTTGGAACAAAAATTAACGTTAACTTTAATGTTATTTCTAAAAGTAGCGTTAAAGTTAACGCTACTTTTAACTGACCTCCTAGCGCCAAGATAAAGTTGGTGTTAGGAAAATTTCAGCGTTAGCAACCAATTCAAGATGGCGGCTCACAATGTTGCCCTTGAACCACTTCAGCTGAATTTTCCCCTTCGAAAGGTTTATTTGCCCCATGTGAATCATTTAGAAACATTATCGAATGAGAAAGTATTCAACAGATATCGATTTTCGAAAGAAACAATATATTTGATATGCGATTTAGTCAGAGAAGACCTCGAGAGGCCCACTTCCAGGTCAAATAGTTTGAGTGTGGAGGTTCAAGTCCTCATTGCCCTGCGATACTTTGCCTCCGGGGCATTTCTCGAAATTATTGGAGACGTGTTTGGAGTGGACAAGAGCACTGTATCCAGGGTTGTGCACAATGTTGCACAGTTGCTGCATCAACTTGCTCCGGACTTAGTTAGATGGCCGAATGAGGATGAACTGATGGGTATTCAAGTGGGATTTTTTGCCATCTCCAATTTCCCCAAAGTTCTTGGCTGCATCGACTGCACCCACATCCGTATATTGATGCCAAGTAAGCCAGAAGATCCTAGCTATCCACCAGTGGGCCACCAGAAAAGCCCCTCATTTACCACCAGTGGCCCACCAGTGGCCTGAGGCCCAAATCCACCGGTTTGCCACTGGGGGCAGCCACTAGTGGCCCATCCATTCTGCCCCTTGTGGCCCACCAGTGGGCCTCTCATTCTTGCTGTCTGGGTAATGCCATACTTCCTGTACCAGCCGACATGGCAGAAGAGGCACCAGAGCAGCCGCAGTTGGCGCAGAGACACGATCATTTCGACAGACAGCAGCCCCAACAACAACACGCCCAGGAGGTAGCAACCGCAGTGCCAAATTACGAGGCATCCTTTGTGAACCGGAAAGGCTTCCACTCCATCAATGTGCAAGCAGTCTGTGACCACGAAGGTAGCTGGGCTAGGCATGCTAGGCCTAGGCTGGGCCTCGCCCTAGGCATAGCCCTCCTATGGCTAGGATAGGGCCTAGGCCTAGGCCTACCAGTCGGTATGCATGGTGGTAGGCAGGCCTAGTTTTCCCTAGCTAGTAGGCCCAGCTATGAGCTAGGCCTAGGCCTAGGCCCTAGGCACATTCTCAAAAGTAGGCCTAGGCTTAGCTACTAAACGTTACTCAGACCAACTTGCATGAAAGAATGAAGTATTTAGAAAAATATTGCCACAATATCACACTTTTACTGACATGACTGATGGATGACCACTCTCACTGCACTGCATGCACACATCATCACATGGCACACTGCACACACTGCAGAGGTAATTGGTACTTCTGTCATCTGCCGGTAAGTATCTGCCTAATATGGGGTGTCAAATGTGTAATAATTCCAAAAAATCTCATGTGTCACTATCCACTTTACCAAATACAGTTATGTATCAGGTCAAGTGCCTATAGTACCAGTCAACACTGAAGGATAGGCCTAGTAAAAAAAAGAATTTTTGTGGGAACACAACTCATTAGGCCAGATAAAAAAATGTTTAGTTTAGCATCACCTCCCGCCTCAAATTTTTTCTTTCTTTTTTTTCATTTTTTCCTCCTAGTTTTACCATTTTAGCACAAACTCTGACAATCCTCAAAACAGTTTCTATGGTTTGTTCCTAAGGGTTTGTATCAAATGGAAGTTGGAAGCTGCAAAGCTTCAACATATCTCTACTGATGATCACATTATATAAAAAAATAAAATAAAAAACCCTCCTCACTTTTTACAAGTATGATTGATTCTAAACTAAAGATATTTTTATATGACCTTACCATGTACAACTGCACTAAGGCCACATAGAAAAAATCTTTAGTTTAGCATCGCCTCCTGTGTCAAATTTTCCAGCCTCCTCAAATATTTTTTTAATTTTTTTTCAATATTTTCCTCTTAATTTTACCATTTTACAACAAACTCAAACGGTCCTCAACTGGGCCACTGACTCGTTGTTTTGAAATGAAACCTTTTTTTGAGATCCTAGGGTCAAGTCCATTGTATGATTTAAGTTGCAGTGTTTCAAAGCTCTTCCGATAACCACATTTGTGTATGAAAAATAAAATAAAATAAAAAATCCTCCCTCCTCACTTTTTACCAGTGACTGATGCTAAACTAAAATGCTAAACTAAAGATTTTTTTATGGCATAAAATTCAAAAAAATTAATTCCCGGGTGCCCTTGAGAAAAGTTCCAGGTGCCCTTATATTGAATTTTTAAAAATTGTTTCATCTAAATGCAATTAATAATGACTATTCTCACTTCCAGGAAAGTTTACCAATATTATCGCCAAGTGGCCTGGAGCAACTCACGATGCATACATTTTCCGAAACTCAAATTTGAAACAACATCTAGAGGAAGAAAATGCACATGGCCATAAAGGAGTTCTACTTGGTGACAGTGGTTACCCTTGTCTACCATACTTGATGGTCCCATACCAAAACCCATCCACAAGAAGCCAGGAGCGATTCAACCATGCTCTTTGTGGCACACGTGTGCGCATTGAACATGCCTTTGGAGTGCTGAAGAGGCGGTTTCATATACTCCATGGGGAAATGAGGATCCGCCCAGAAAGAGCCATCAAGATCATTTCAGCATGCACAGTTCTGCACAATATTGCCATCCTGAGGAGAGAGAGAGATCCGCCAGAAAATGACAGCGACAGTGAAGACGATGAAGATGATGATGGTGATGATGAATATGATGGTCGTGAAAATTCAGGACGGATGTATCGGGATTACATTGCCACCAGATACTTCAGCAATTAGACCTAAGTGTGACAAAATGTGCAGAGTGAGTATTAACTCGTCTCTCCCCAGGTTGGAGCAGATGGTATTTTCAGTTGCAGTTTTCTGAAAGCCAGGGAAATGAATTGGAAACAACTTGAAGACACATTCTTTAGATGGTTCACAGGAAGAAACTTCCTACAAATATTTTTCAATTCATACCATAGGATGTGAGAAAATGTTGACAGAATATACCGTCTGCTGGACTCCGGGGTAGACGAGTTAATGATTGCACTTCATAGCTGTGAGAATTATCCCTTGTCCTGCTGAAAAAATAACTATTACAGAATTTATTCTTAGGAAAAAAATATATATTTAAAAATACTTCATCAACAATATTCTCATTTCAAACCATTCAATCTTCAGAACTGTTCATTTGGGCTTTCTTCTCTTTCAGAATTTCAAGCTGGAGCCTCATCTTCTCCATCCTCAACTCGGATTCACGGACCGCAGCTTCTTGTGCCTTCAAAGTCGCCTGCAGGACACGGTACTGGAGGTTGGCAATTTCCTGCTGGGTGCGGCGTGTCTGGTCACCATCTTTGATGAGACTTTTGGCTTGAGATTTCTTTGATCCTATGAACACAATGGAAAAAAAGTCATCTGAGAATTTAATGAACATTTGCACGTTACACATGTCTGATCCATCGCAGAAAATTTCGCAATGACAGAGGTTAATCTTATCAACTTATACAACATAGCCTACATGTATTTATAAAAGAAATTAACATAAGTTTTAACAGTGTGCAAGTGTCCATCGAAGTACCATGAGTTGAAAATTTTAATGGGTTTGCCTTGCTCGAATTTCTAATGCATTACTAATGTAATATACCGGTAGGCCTTTATTTATGATTTAGTGGGAGCTGGGAATTGCACGAATTATAGAAGAGCCAGAAAAGTTCAGAATTGTTGGTAGGCTAATGATCACAACTATTTATACCGGTTTGTAAATGTTGATCACAAAGTGTATTATGCTTTACAGTGCAGCAATATTGAATGAATGAATATTACTCCACAATTGAGTCTGATGTCCCCCTTTTGGATCACCAATATAATGCATAAGATTTTCCTCACCAGCCTTCTTGCAGAGTTTACTCGTACCAGCACATGCCTTCTTATTCTTCATCGGCTTCAAACTTTCTACCCCAGATGCCTCTTCTGCACAGGTAGGCCTAATTGGCAGCAAACCAGGTACCGGTATTCCTTTTTCCACATTATCATCTGAAAGGATAACATAGATAAAATAATTTATTTTCAAGTGCCCCCCACAGTTCTTGAAAGTGAAATGAATTTTAAATCAAATTGGTATTGTTAGAAATTGATGCAATTAAGCTTTGTTTTGAAATTATCATCTTATAATCTTATTGAAATGTCCACACCAACCCACCTCCTGCTGGTACACTCTGTGTGAGATCGAGCACAGGCACTTGAAATGTCTGCAGAACCTTGGCAACAGTGTTCTCATCAAGTGGGACTTCAGCTGTAAATTAAAAAAAGAATGTTTTGTCCAGTGTGTAATGTAAGATCACATTAATAAATTTTATTTGTACATCTTAAAACATCCATCCTGTTTGGGTTTGGCATTTGGAGTACTTGTAGAAAAAATGTGGCCTAATATTGTATGTGAACTATTTGCTGAAATAACTCCCCATAATTTGACTGCCAGCCATGTTGAAAACGGACATCCACCTGCAATGCATGCATGTAGGCCTAGCCTATTTGGAAACAATGAGAAAATGTGTAATATATTAATGTAAGTTATTGAAATGGTGTAAATAGATATTGCAGATGAAGTTATTGAACAAGAAGAAGTGCTTTTGGTGTTATTTTTGACATTAGCTATACATACGATGCACTTGTCTTAGCATGCATGCCATGCAATGATGTACATGTAGCCTATGTGTGCCCATCTGGTATCTGGGAAAAACAAACATGGCGGCGTTCGCCAAGCAGACGACATTTTTTTGAATGATCAAACTTACCAAGCTCGCTCAGTTCATCAAGCTTCAACAGCTTTCCAGCCGGACAGAAGATGGAATCATCATCATCATCGTCATTGACCACATTGATGATCATTGAATTGGGAATTGTTGGCAGTATTGCTGCTGGTGATGATGAAGGCTCAGCCACAGGCTTGCTGATGGTGCTTTCAAAACCACCTCCCACTCCCTGGAAGCTTGGATCTTTCTCAAATTTCTCAATTATCATCTGCAGCACTGGGTCAGTCTGGAACTTTTGACCACCACCAGTCCCTTTCAGGTGTTGAGTCTGCTTATGGTACGCCTCTTTAGCTTTTGACAACAAGGAATTCCATTTTTCTCTTGCGGCATTTGCCGTCCTTTTCGCAATGCCAAGTGCACTCAACTTCGTTGCGATGTCTTCCCACTTGCCCTGCTTCACTTTATTGGTTACCTCAGAGCTAAACTTGGCCCTAAGGACCCCTATCTCCGACAGGACGTATTCTACAAGAACTTTCTTCTCCTCGATCGAAAAATTTGGAAGTCTTTCCCTTTTTTACTTGTGAAACCATCATTCGATGCGATGGGGGCAGCCATGTTGAATTACACAGGAAGAGTGTGAGGATTATGGGTAATGGTTAATTACCATGGTAACTAACACCCTTTAGGCCCTAAATGAGTGAGCGTTAGCTAACATTAGCGTTAGTTTTTACTAACGGTGTTTCGAACAACCCATTTTTAACGCCAAGATAGCTAACGCTATGTTAGGTGATTTAACGCTAACTTTTAACATAACGCCAAAACAAATTATTCACTTTCGAACAACCGGGCCCAGATTTATTTCCATTTGGCCCAACTGACGGCATAGATTCAATAGGGAGCTGGTAGAGGGTGAAGTCCGATAGCCACTAGCGAGTTTTAAAGACCGTGAGAACATTAGGACGCCTATTCTTGGCTAGACAGAAACTGATGCCACGAGGGGTGCCCATCATTCCGAACCTTGCACGCTGCTATCCGTGTGAAAAAGCCCGCCGCACACGAGTGCAAAATTTTTGTTTCGGCATCCTGTCACCGCCGGTGCGTCAGCCGCTGCACACGATTGCAAATTTGTTTCCTGTAGATACGGCGTGACGCAAAGAGGGGGTCGCCACTTCTCCACGGAAAGATGTCGCTGCGACCAAATCAGGCCTCTTCATTGTCTTCAGGACGTCATCTCCGTGGCAATGTGCGGTGCGAGCATGAAGCCACAACGTCACGGCAGTGTGACGTTGACGTTCCGTACAACGTCACAGTGGAAAAGTGGATACGGTCGCAGCGCCATCAAATGGTAGAAAAAATTAGGCGACCTCCTCATTCCATCATGTTTGATCTGCGATGGAGGCAAAAAATCCGTCTCCACCTCTGCCTCCGACCGCCACACACGATGACATTTGCACGTAGGAGGCAAAAAATCTCCATATAGTAGGAGGCAAAATTGCACTCGTGTGCAGCCCGCTCAAGTGTGTGCCAGTGCGGCTTACTGTATTTTGCGTAATCATTACGCCTGGCGTAATGCTGTGGGGAAAACCGGGAAACATGGTACCTTTTTCGATGCCTATGCAGAAACATACACCCAATGCATGTGCGGCACATCGGGGACGAGGTCAGTTAGTTCCGCTGAGGGAGTGTTCACTATTGCTAATATCTGTAAAATCGAGCATATTTTTCTCGATTCGATGCAAAATTGCCTTGATAAACCACCTTTGTTGAAGGTACAGTATCAGCTGCCCACCTAGGTAATCCTTATTTTGTTTGTATAGCATGTACCCACCTCCAAAACAGACGAAAATTGATGTGAATGCGGTAATACTGACTTTGGCGAGGCAATCCTGAAACAAGTGGCAAAAGTGAAACATCGCCGGGAAAACCCGAAAAATTAAAAGCCCCACTCGCCATGCGCAGTGTCGTGATGACGTAGTCCGCTCTTGTACGTCGCTGAGTAATATTGATTTCTTATGACGATGTCTGCTGTGATTGGGGCTTTTAATTTTTCCGAGTGCTGCCGGGCGAATAGGCCTATGTTTGTGTCTACAGGTAGCGTCATGACGTCATGCGTATATACTTTAGATTCGTTTTTCTAAGACCAGTGCATTATATCCAACTGAAGGTAATAAGGGGTTGGACTTGACGTGAGGCCTGCATATCTGGCACTGGTCTTAGAAAAACGAATTTAAAGTATTATGGATAGGCCTAATCGCACAGGCCCATCGATCGATGATGCATGGAGCGGGAAGCATCAGTTTACTCAACTATTATCACTGCTGTCCACTACTATTGTAATGCCCGTGTCACACTGTCCCGAAGTTGACACCCGATGGCCATACGAATTAATGGAAACTTTTGGAAATCTTACTGATAAATGCCAGCCTGAAGAAGACCCCGGTTGGGATCGAAAATTTGCAAGGTTCTGGAAGTTGACTTCGGGGCCATCTTCACGCAAAATTCAAAATTCCATCGTGTGGCCATCGGGTGTCTAATTTCGGGAGAGTGTGACACGGGCATTAAGAATCCATTCACGCGATTTTCTTGCCGCAGACGCTCGAAAGCATTGTTTGTTTCCGCCGCGTTGGTCGTGGACAAAGGATGCGACATCGCGCAGCACGAAAATCGCGTGAATGGATTCTTAGGCTTAGAGGTAGGCCTATGTAAATATAGTGATACCGGCAGAGAATTCATGCAGTGTGTTTTTGGGGGCGGTGCTCAAATCACTTGGTGGGGTCGTAGATCTTGGGGTCTCAAGGCAAAATGTGGCGATCGCCCTAATTGAGAGTTCTCTTCTGCAGTTTTGTTGCAAGAACCACAGGTGGGGTAAGATAGCTGACATGTGAATCTCAGTAGGTCTATCGGTAGGAGCCTACGTTGTTTTTTTCCTAAATACGTGACGCCCCTGCCCATTTTCGGCCTTGACGCCGAGCAGGGCCTATCCGGTAAGCGTACAATCCGGACGTAGGCCTAAGCCCTACTGTTGCTGAATCGGAAGTTTGTTTTGAGTCCTAAATTCGAGCTCATGGACTAGCCAAGGCATACAATTTGTTCCTTTCTTAATTTCTTTTTAATTTAGGCCTACATTTTCTTTTATTTACAGACACAAGTAGGCTAATCATAGGCCTACCATTGAGGCCTGTAACGTTGCTCACTTCGTAAGCCACGTGGTCGCGAATAACTCTATGAGTTATGGGATCACTGCGCGAGTTTTCAAGAACTACTTTCTATGCTAGCAAAATAATGAATTCTCCCTTGGCGTGATATTACGCTAAATCGGCGTAATATTACGCAAAATACAGTAAGCCTGCCAGTGCAGAGTGGATGTCTAATCCTTGCCACTTTTGTAGGCGTAATTGAAAAAAATAAAATGCACACTGATCTGGCCTATCTCGTTCGCACTAGAGTTGTTGCTTATTCGGGACTGTCTTGGGACCTGAACTGTCCGGGGGTAATATTATGTAACATCACAATATCCCCTTTCAAGCAGGGCCTATGTCTCATTGCACTGTCCTGGAATAATAACAACCTTTGTGAACAATTGGCACTACTTGTGACGTTCAAGTGACAACAGCAAGGCGATAGTGGTGGTTGGTTCTGTGTCATAATTCATAGACCTAAATTCACTTTGAATGGTTCCACTCTCCGATCCGTTATGCTGACGGACCAAACGCATATGGTAGGCCTACCTGGCTATTGCAGAACCAGTTTTAGAGGACAGTACCAAGTCATGGTCCGGCTATTGTATTGGCCCTGTACTGTCTGGAATCACTGTCTGAGGGACAGTTCAGGGGACACTTTCAGCATGGCAGCATCCCACCCGAAGACAGCGATCAGATGCTCTTACTGACGAGGAGGTCCTGGCACACAGGGAGGCCCAGCACCAGTTCGGAAATGATGACATCCCATGCGAGAGGCATTTACGCTGGGGGGGGGGGGGGGTCGAAACGGCAAACTGTGTTGATGGACACCTCCCACCAGACAGCATCTGGTCACAATCTTCGGGTGGGACGGCCTGCCATGCTGAAAGTGTCGTGGCTGAACTGTCCCGCAGACAGTTACTTGACTGATGTTATGGCTGATATTCATAAAAGCTAGCAAATGCTTTTACTTCAAGTTTTGTAGTAGCATTGAACCTCGCTGTACAAATCTTAAGTAAAAGCATTTGCTAACTTTTATTAATACCAGCCAATAGCTGGACCATGACCAGTTGTGACAGGAATCAATGTCCTAGGAATACAAGTCCGCCCAACAATAGCCCGCTATAAGGATATATTCGAATGGTCGTTGTCTCGCTAGCCAAATATTCTAATCTCTCGCTGAACAATAAAACCTGACTTTGATTCCAGGGGACTTTGATACCTGTCACACCGGTACTGTCCTCCAAAATTGGTTCTACAATAGCCAAGTAGGTCTACCACATACCTTTGGTCAGTCAGCATAACGAATTGGAGAGTGGAATCATTCAAAGTGAATTTAGGCCAACGAATTATGACCACATCATCTCCTTATTGTTATGTCGCATGAATGTCATAAGTAGTGCCAGGTTACATGTACTTGTTCCCAAAGGGCTGTTATTATACCAGGACAGTGCAATGAGACATGGGCCCTGCCTGAAAGGAGATATTGTGATGTTACCTAATATTACCCCCGGACAGTACAGGTCCCAAGACAGTCCCGAATAAGCAACAACTCTACTAAGGTCAGCGTTATCCATCCATAACATCATAAAAATGTCCCATTGATAGACGAGAAACAAACTGGGCCGAATTCATAAAAACTAGCATTTGCTTTTTCTGGGCTTTTTCTTGAAGTGGTATTTATAAAATTTTGCTTTTTCTTCATAGAAGAAGCAACTCCCTATAAGAATTAGCAGAAGCTTTGTCTTGCGAGCATTAGCTTCATCAGATAGAAAATGCTTGATCACGTATACATAAAGATGAGCTTTTCCTCATGCCATGAAGCATTTGCTGTCATTTTTGCAAGCTCCTCCAGAGTGGATTGACCTCTGCCTTAGGAGCATCTTTCCCTTTCCGAACACTATATTCATGCATGTAAGAGCAGGGCGGATACAGAGGGGGTTCTGGGGATTGAAACCCCCCTCGGTGACTAAAGAAAACAGTTTTTATTAATTGCTACACATCAAACATCTCGCTTTTTGCGAACTCGCCGAATCGTCGATGCAACAACCGTATCATCAAGACTAGGCGTACGTCAGACGGGAAGGCGCTAGACCACAAGCGAGGTTTTTTAAATGTTTAGTGATTACAAAAAAAAATTATCTCTTGTCGCCGAGGGGGGTTCCAACCCCCAGGACCCCCCTCTGTATCCGCCCGTGCGACATGTGATGAAAAGTACGTTCACCAGTAGTGCCTCTACCATCCAACAATACATGTGTAGTTATGTACTGCGGTATTACCCAAGATCTTGCTTGGCCTTATAAGAAAAGGTCATTAGCTTAAGCAATTCATTATGAATATGTTTGTGAGCAAAGTCTTTGGTTTGTGCTTCTCCTTGACAAGCAAAAGCTTGGCCTTAGGGCTTTGGCTTGTTAGCTTTTGCTGTGTTTTATAAATTCGGCCCAGTGAAACGTCACAACACAGGGGGAATGTTTGTCTGCATCCGGGTACTTGAGCACGCTGCTCCGGGTGACGACGTCATGCAATGCTATGCTTCTGTTACAGGCCTAGAGTGAGTACGTCTTTGGGTCATGACGTTGCTTTCAACACAGTTAGAAAAGGCTGTGGTGCAAAGTCTGCAAGGTAGGCAGGTGTACCAACCACTCTCGCGGGACTCGTGTTTTACTAGCCGATGGAGTTTTCGCAAAGCCCCCGAAACGCCAACGCGTTTTGTTTGGTGCTCTCATCTTTGTGGTGTCGAAGAACGGGGTCTGGCGTTCGCGTTGGCGTTTCGGGGGCTTTGCGAACTGTACAGTACCGGCTGCACCTCAATCAAGACTGGGTTCAGAGTCCACCAAATCCAGATTGACTTCTTCCGTCCGTTGTCGTCATCGTAACTTATCAAGACCTCCGTCTTTTCTTTTGATTGCAGATTATATAAAGAAACTGTTGGAGACTACGACGGGTCCGTTTCGTTGGCGGGCTGCCAAAGCAAGAAATAGACGAGGACACACAGGGTAAGTCTTGTATACATGTATTTGGTTTTTATTGACCACGTGGCCTAACAAAGTAAACAAACAACAAGCGACACTGAAGGAAAGAATGTATACAATAGGCCTACACGAGTGGGATTTCGAGGTAGCAGAACACACGAGTGGAGAGCTTTGGCCAGGAAACTCCGAGACCGATTCACTCGGGTCTCTACTGCAATGACAGTAAAATCCATCACTGGACTTAATCTCCTCAATTTCTTTAGACCGCTGCTTCAGTGCTGCCACCTATTGGCAGTAAAATCCCTCATTGGACTTGGGTCCCATCGAAAGTCAACTCAAATTGAGTGCCAGGCAACGAATTGCTTCACTGAAGACAGGTGTGATAGAATCTAATGTCCCCACCCGCCTGATGTCCCCCTGCATTGTTTGTCACAGGATTAAGGGTCTTGGTCTCTCTAGAGTCCAATTCAATGGTGCCGCTTAGTCCGTAAATGTATTGCTGGGGGACATCACATATCGGGGGTCATTAGATTCTTTTACACCGGTGTACCCCAAGGCTCAATTCTTAGACCATTACTCAATCGTCACTAACAAGAACAACAGGAAATACATGTACTTTCCCTTCTCAATAGAGAATCAGAGGAATAACAGTACTCTGCCTGGTTCGAAAGTTAAAACAATAGATAACGCTGCCTTGTAATCGTTTCCACTGAAGGCTGGTAGCGGTGTACCTCAAGGCTCAGACCTAGGCCCATTATTACTCCTAATTAGTAATTTACATCAACGACGTATCCAACAAAACTACAATCCCTTCCTTTTCACATCATAGCCGTGGTTACACAACACTACATAAAATCCCTTGGATTTTTGCGGTCACGCCTACGAATTGCCGGGCTTTGAGAAACCCGCGTCTGAAAAACACGGGTTTTTGAAACACGGCAAGCTCGCCGTGCTTTTCGAAATCCCCCGTGTTTCGTTAGTTTTTTAGCACGGCTATAGATGGCACAGCCATTAAGTGACGTCGTTTTCGCGCCTCCAACAATGTGCGCCAATACAGAAATGACCGAAGAGTCAGTGCATCCATCCAGCCCACCTGTCACTACATTGTAGCAGTGACCTCTTGCGTGGCTTTTCGTACACACGGGTCTGGAAAAACACGGGTATTTTGAACAGGTGTAACCCTATGCTGATGTCAGGTCGACCTTTCTAAGGCACAAAACAGGCGGCTACTGACCTTTCCAGATCACTTTGCTCTGAGGCACGACCGTGTGGAACAAATCAGTCGCCGATATGATGTGATATGACTGCAGCTGCGTCTCACCTGCGACTATTGGCATCAGTCGCGGGTCCACAGCATCGAATCGCAACGCAAGGGTTCAACTTCCATGTCATCCCGACGGGCGTAATCCGTTCGCCGTCGAGCCTGACTCAAATTACAATTCTCTGTGCACAGATGCCGCTTGTTCCACAATGAGCGCACACGTTTTCACTTTTGTGACCTGACTGTGGTTTCTTTTGATGCCGTCTTTTCCGTGGTGGCGCAGGCAGTCGTAATGCGACCTGACATCAGCATAACAAGACACACGACGACGCACTTGCTTTTCATCTTCCAACCTCAGGCTCTACATGACGCTCTCTCTCACTCACTAAAGTCAATGCCTAGTTAGACCATATCCCCACTCTAACTTAAAGGAGCACACTTTGGATCTCAAATGCATTATCTGACTGCCGACGTAGAGGGAGCCACCTAGCGGCAGTAAGAGAAACTCAAAATGCATTACAAATGTACGTAGTAAATGGGGTCAATAGGAGCAGTCAGCCGCGCATATTGCCAACAGATGGCAGCAAAGTTCTAGCCGACCAATGTACAGGAAAATCTACGTGATTGCTGCTCGATCAATAATGACTGGGTCCGCTATATGCATTGAATTGGGCAGGCCGTAGTGACACCTATTGGTCAACTCGCTGACAGCTCCTATTCGCCGGCAACGAAGTTAGTCCCTGGGTGGAGAATGGCGTGGTGGCGCTGGCTGTCGAGAAAAGGTGACAATACCGTGCTCCTTTAACCCTAGACCCTGAATTTGCCCCTAATAACCCGACTGACGGACTCTCAGAGGCGCCTGTGGTTCAAGCGATAGGTAATATCATCATGGCTGAGGCATACTTGTAAGCTACAAGCACTCTTTACAAATTTCCTCTGATTCAGCAAATCATGAATTCAAGGATATGGCCTACTTTTATTTGCTTCAAGCGTATTGCCAATTTCTAGTGTTTCTTGTGGGTGAGGAGAGCTGCTCGACAAACGACAGAAATACATGTTTGACAAACCACTTTGCTGGACGCTCCGAAAACGGCCAGAGTCAGACACTCGAAAATGATGCAATGTCTGATGAAGCCCGATGCGATGAAAAAGATCGAGGCCGTCGATTCAATCAGTGATTGCAGCAAGAATTCTAATATCCCTGCATCGTTAATGGTCCCAGTCAGACTAAATATGTATTAAATATGTGAAATATGAACAATATTTAAGGTAGCAAGCTATGAAAGCAGCCCGAGTCGAAGACTAGTAATGACGTGCACGAAGCCCAGATTCGGTTTGCTCGGTTCGATCATAGCGATATTTTCCTGATATTTATCGTCATATTTCGAACCCAATCGTTTCGTTTTGATGCAAAATAATTTCAGTTATTGACTAAAGATACTCTGAACTTCCACTCAGGTATGATTTCATGACGCGATTGC
Organism: Notospermus geniculatus; assembly: GCA_002633025.1. NCBI lineage: Eukaryota > Metazoa > Nemertea > Pilidiophora > Heteronemertea > Lineidae > Notospermus > Notospermus geniculatus. The sequence continues at coordinate 4,540 of NMRB01003833.1, read as the reverse complement.
ATATGACCGTAGGGATTTTTTACGATGATCATGGGCATATTTCATGTTAATAATAGTTCTCTGCCAGCCGCCATTATGAACACAATAGCCTTCGTAGAGCATTCGGCCAGGTTGTCGTCACACTCGGAAGTGCGGGAAATTTTAAAAATCTTCCGAAGTGGTTTTTTGGACACCACGCCCCCTGGTGAAATATTTCAGAATCTTTTGAGGGGGTAAATTATGTGCCCATTGATCCTCTTCCCAGTGCTGGTGAGTTTGTCCAAGTCATTTATCAATGGAGCGAGCTAGTGGCCAAAACATGGTTTGCCTATGACGCCCCCT
>NMRB01003832.1:22598-51601 GCA_002633025.1 Notospermus geniculatus | reverse complement strand
TCTTTAGTTTCCCACAGGAGTTTTGAACAGTGTGGTGCCACACGCTCACTTTCATTTTCATTGTTAGTTTCTTAGTGCAGTCAGTAGACTTCAATTTTAGATAGTATACCTCTTTAAGGACTGGCAAACTATAATATCAACTGAATTAAACTTGAGACGTTTCAGGCACTTTGAATGTTTACATTCACACATACATGTGCACGCACACACACACACAGTGGTAAATACGTGAATGACACCCATGCATTAACACTGCATGTTAAGACAACAGAATTTACATACAAAAGCTAGAATATAAGGGATTTTCTGGTTGATCAACTTCAGTTTGACACACATAATTCAAAAAATATTGACACCGACGTTGCACCTGTTAAACATTACCAAAATTGCACTTATTCACATACCGGATTGTTCCCCCAATACCGCTCAGAGTGACACACAAGTTGACCACACTGTATACACATTGTACACTGAGCGGTATTGGGGGAACAATCCGGTATTTTGGATGTCACATCCCCACACATTACACCTCCCTCAGGGTTACTATAGTCAAGTCGACAGTAGTAGCATTAAATACAGAATATAGATTTCTGTCATCTACATGTAAGTTTGTATTGCATGCTATGATGTAAGGGTATATGCCCAGAAATATCATTTGATTAGCACCAGTATCAAAATAGTGAATTGAGAGCAAAGCAGCAAGTATGGCATTAGCTCGATGGAGATAATGTGCAAATCAACGTATAGCAGAAAAAAACAAAAATCTGAAGAAAGTTACTGACTTCATAATTCTTATTTAGAAAAACATACGTAAGGCAAACAAAACCTCCAATGTCAAAGAAAGTTCCCTTGTCTATCCTTGAGGGGGGATGAAAGCCAGAATCTCAAAGGTGACATCAGAACTTTCATAGATAACCTAACACAGTCCTTAAAGAGTTCAACTTTTGTTTTCACTGCACCTTCTCAATTCATTTTGAAAACAACTAACTTTTGGCAAATTGATTGCCTAGAGCTGAAATACCATGTGTTACAGCTCGTGTTTTAGTGATGTGACAAAAAGGCCGGCCACCCTGTTCAGAATTTTCCTGGGGAAACGCGTAGCCTTTGCGGGGCTGTGCTCTGATTCTTGGTTCTCTGTATTTACAGCAGCGAAGGCTGCAGTTAAAGTAGAGGATACTCCTCCTCCTCCTCCTCCACCTCTACAGACGCCTGTTCGTGCTTTCAAGAAAAAACACCGCTCTCGAACTTCATCACCTGCTGATAGATTCCTACCTAACAACCAGGCTAATCATCAGCAAGTACCAGTCGTTAGTCTCCCTCAGGAAAATTCTGAAGTTCCAGTTGCCAAGTACACAGCAGCGAGCACGCCACCGTGTCCAGTGCCGTGCCCTCCTCCGCCACCATGTCCACCATTATGCTCGCCTTATCACTCAACCACGTACGAGCTGAACGCTATCAGCAATGAATTAGACACTCTAGCGATTACAAGTCAAGTGAAAGAAGTTCTTCAGGTCAATAATCTCGGACAGAGATTATTCGGCGAAGCCATAATAGGCCTGTCGCAGGGATCCGTTAGTGAATTGCTGTCAAAGCCAAAACCTTGGCAAATGTTGAGTCTGAAAGGCCGGGAGCCTTTTATCAAGATGTTCAAATGGTTGAATGATCCACGTAATGTGGATAGACTACGCTCATTTCAAGCCGAACAAAAAGGTAAAGGCCTCCCTTACCCTTCTCTGCCCCCTACCTTAATCCTTCTCTGTCCGGTCACAACCTGTCTATATCATCAGCACCGGCAACCTCGACTGCCGACTTCGGTGGGAGTGAAAAAGATGGCTTTAGAATCATATTTTACTTGCGGTGGGGTGTGTTTTGTTTACTAGTATTTGTTTATTTGGTGAACAGGTTGTCTGCTAAGCCTTTGATTTTGATGAAGGGTGATCTGACGTGGGTACTTTGTCTGACGACTGAGGAGCAAAGCATAATATGTAGTTGCAAATAATTCTGGCCTGAATCATGATATGACAAGGGAATCTGCTGGAATCGATCACAAAACGAATACACCAAGAAAATATTGCTTTGGGAATCATGGTGAAGGAAAGAGTAGTTCATTGCTTTATCCTTCTGCTTTATTTCATTGAGAGGGCAGCTCTGATTTTCGATCGTGAAAGCAGTGAACCCAGTTTCTTTCTCATTTAATAGCTGCTAGCAAATTTTGTTCATAGTATCATTTGATTTCACTTTGACATAAGATTTTAACCATTTACGTAACATTGAGCGTATCAGCAACTCTTGTGTCTCAAATAGTTCTGGTAGTTCCTTCGGCAGATAGGCGTGTAGTTGTACCTGCGTTTCTGCCCAGTAGCTACAAAACCTGCAAAAAATCAACAGAATGCAAGTAACAATGATGTAGTCGTAATCATAGCTGAAGTTTAGCTGCATGAAGCATGCCATAATCTAGTCTGATCTTGATTTTGATTTACAGAAAGTTTGACTCTGAAATTAAAAATGCAAATATTGAATATAAGTAGATGTGACCCTCCGCCACAAAACCAGTGTAAAGTCACATGGAAAATGAGCCTAAACGTACCGACATGACACCAGGAGATAGAAACAGGATCACTCAGATTTCACAATAGACAGACAACACTGAAATTGACAAATGTTACCCTCCACCACAAAACCAGTCATCAGACACTCTGAGGTTGGCAAGTTCAGACCAATGTATTTGTCAATTTCAGTATTGTCTGCGTGTCTGTTGTGAAGTCTCGGCGATTCTATTTCTGTCTTTATCTCTGGGTATCATGTCGGTACGTTCAGGCTCATTTTCCATGCGACTTTACACTGGTTTCATTGTGGAGGGTCACATATATTGATCAATAATTTAATGAAATATATTTTTTTGTGATTTTCATCTTTCATTGCCTTTTATATTGACAAGTTTTCCTTTCCTGTTTCAGCCCACAGAAAGAGAAAGAATCACCATATCAACGTGAACGAGGATCATCAGTCCCTGGAGAGTACGAGCCCTTCATCTCTGCCGGCAAAGAAACCACGGGTCTTCTTCTCTGAAGAACAGAAGGAGACCCTTCGTCAAACATATCTACAAGACCCATATCCTAATCAGAGCATGATAGAGAATTTGGCCATGCAGCTTGGTGTAAGCCCGAAAACTGTCATAAATTGGTTCCATAATCATCGCATGCGAACAAAACAGCAAGCGCACCCGGCGACGCCCACCGACGAGAATCCGACTTCGGATTCGGAAAATATGCCAGTGAAAAATGAGGATGGAGAAACTATGTCTGATAATAGTGAACTATCGAATGACTATAATCAGTACATGCATTCTCAGAGTCGTGAAATGACGCAGTGGATGTTCCCGTCTTTCGAACCTGTGAACTTGAGTCGGGCATCCTCCGTGAATTCATTTGAGAGTAATCATATTGTTGAAAATGGCAGCAGTGGGAAGATAGGCGATGCGAGCTCAGACTCGGAGAGTTTGTATAACGGTGTCGACGGGCAGAGACGTTTAATGCTGTCGGCATCGAACAGGCGCAAGTCGGCTAAGCCGCAATGGGTGTATCAGGGCATACAGCTTGATAAATCTCAGCGTCAGGATGGGGTTGACATGCCAGTTATGAGTGAAGGAAGCGACGTCGTGACGACAGCGGGCGACCACAGTGAGCGGTCGACGCCGGCTACTGCTGTGTCTGTTGTCAGCCATGATAGTCGGCAGGAACCCGAGGATCTCTCAACGGACGGGTTGCAACGGAACACCAAGATCAAGAAGTTGCAGAAAGGTATAGAACGATCTGAGATGGAGTGGGAGGAGGTCGACCGGTCGGAGAAGATATCAAGACTAGAGAAGAATCTCCACGAAGAGAATGGAAAAGAAGAGCATTGGGAGTTTTAAAACTTTGTCAAATTATCTGGTGGCCATATTTCACTTTTTGGCAGCCTTGCGTGAAATTGGCACCGATTTTATGGTTGTGTGACATTTTATGCCTTGACTAGTTGTGTTAATACCCAAGTGTACTGTGCTGTCACTTCGGGCCTCGTCAAGGCGTGTTGGTGCTTTTTCATGGATCAGCCCAGCATGTGTGTTGGTGATTGTGATGTCCGAGGAGAAGCCTTGCTCATGTTTTCCATTGAGGTCTTATCTGCTTCTCCGGGGCGGCTGGTGTATGCCCTCGGGTTGGTCTATGTCTTCATATTGCCTTCTTCCTAAATTTTGTACTGTGAAGGTTTTCTCAACTGTTGATCGAACTTTTTGCATGTGTTGTTTGTTGCTCATCTCGCACACGTCTCGAAGCGTTTGCGTCAGAATATCGCCACACTATGATGTATCTTTTATTTTTCATNATTTTTCATTACTTAAAAAGATAATGCTGCTCTCCAGGGATATTTTGATGCAGTTGTTTCGATTCTATCGTCATCTTCCTTCTTCACCATTTAATCTCCATTTTGCACAGATCTATATTTTCTGAAAAGTTTTGTTCTGTTTTCAAATGGACGTTCAAGTGGCACATCTAACTTCAGTATGTGTTCTGTGTATACTTTTTGTTATGTAGACTAGGATCGTGACTTGGCCGAAGTTTAGGGCATGTGAATTATCCCAAAGGGGAAGTGCAGTTTGTTCACTGACATATCTTGGCAGTATCTGATGGAAGTGTCTAGAATGTAGTCCCCTGAAGTGAAATCGATTTCGCTCTTAGAGCTAAGAATTGAGGAATTCTTGGTTGCTTTACCTGAACATGGTGAAATCCAGAACATGTCCTAATTTTTAAGCAGGGTTAGTGACAGTTAAGTTTGATTTCGTGTCATGGTATGATTACATTCATGCTCAATGTTCAAAAGCAACTCCGAATTTTTGAAATCGTTAGTGACGGAAGTATCTGGACATAGTATCTAGAAATATAGAAATTTCCTCTGAATGAAGTGAAATCGATTCGTTTAGAGATACCGTATTAATTAAGAAATTCTTGGAAGTGAATCTCTGGACTGTTTGGGAACAAATTGCCTTCCGTTTTAATATCTGGCAAATATCTTAATCTTCCTAACTCAGTATTCTTGCATTGTACTCCAATATTACTTTACTCTTAATTATATCGAGTAGATCAGTATCAGTGTCGAGTATTTCAATTTAAGACACAACTTCTCATCTGTCGCCGACAATTGACAGGTGACCAGCGCTGTATAGCCAAACTTTACTGTTCTCATTCTTCTTGTGATTTGAATGTCATTCAAACAGTCACTTTGTGCTGTCTTGCCAGAACGCTACTGTTCTTCAAATTTTACCTCAGACTTTTTCTCGAATTAATGGAATCTTTGTATCCTTATGGAATTTCAGATCTGCATATAAATTTTTATCATCCCGTGTTGTGAAATTATATTTTCTATCGTTCGAGTATCTTTTCCAAGTCCACAGCATTATATCGATGTCACTTTCTTACTCTGCGTCTTTGTAAAGTTCGTAATCTCACCGTTTTCTGCCTTACTACCCATTCTCATGAGACATTTGCATCATCATATCAAGAAAAAGGGAAGTGTTATTGGTATTTCTGATTATGATGAAATTTAGTGACTCTCAGTGTTGCATGAATATCCATATTCTACTACACTGTAGTTTCTATTTAATTGATTTTATGATCCTGCTCAGCAGCAGACTCTAGATTAACCCACTATATCATGCTATATCATCAGTGTCGCCCATCGTGGGTGCATCACCTGGTTGGCAACATCCTTTTGACATTGTGATTCTGACGCTGCGAACTCATGCTTCCCAACCTAGGAAATCCAGTTTCACTCGGCTCAACGTAACTCTGCATCACTTCGTAATTTAGTTCACAATTAAAGGAATACACCTGCCTTGTTTTTTTGGGGGGGAGGGGGGCTTTGCCAGTGTGGATTGGAGTCACTGCCATGGTCATCATATGGCTACTCAAATGGCAAGTTACTACCGGTAATCATATTCATTTGCTAAGACTTCCTAAGTTATGTAATGCAAACGTCTTGATAAAAACCTGTCAGTTTTTTTAACTAAATAACCTAATCACTGGAGTGTTCTGTGTTCATGCTAGGCTCCTTCCTCTACATGTTAATACATGTTGTTGCTAATTCTATAGAGCTTGTGCAGATGACGTCATCACTGAAAAATCATATTCTGCAGGTCAAACGTGACGTCATAATGAGCCGCTGCACAAGCTCTATACTGGTACGGTACCTAAATGGTGTCTCATCTGATACATGTCCATGGCAAATGGATGGGACTAGTGACTTGATATATGGACTCAATACTTCATCTAATGCTGAATCTCTCCCAGTGAAGTACCTGCTTGACTTCCTATCCCAATGGGTGGCGCTGCTAGTATAAGACCCGTAAGATGCTAAAAATTGTGGCAGAACATAGCATTGACGTTGTGCAACAGGGCGTAAATAGGTCTCATGCTCGCAGCCCTGCTTTGTGGATATGTTTTGCAGGTTCCTGATCTGGAGGGCCTCAGAGCTCTTCTTTGCAAGTTCTCTGAAGTAAGTTCTTCTGTCGTGAAATCTCATGTTTCAGAAAGAATCTCTGAGCATAATTCGTTCTAAAAAACTGCCAAAGATTTCAGTGTGAAAGACCATATTTTTTGTCTGACAACTCGATCGTCTACCTGCATCCATTGCCAGTGTTTCTAAACATGCAGATTCGGTCATTTCTATACTCAGGCCACATGGCTGTCTGATGTGTTACGATCAGTCTTCAGTCTGACTCGACTGTATTGGATACACCCCAAATTTTTTGTGGCTTGACCAAATTCTTGACAGTGCAATCTGAATCCTCTGGGCTGCCGAATTATACTGGCCTAGGATGACCTAGTCATGTGGTAAAGTTGGCCGGTTGCGAGTTGCTTTAATCAGTTGGTCGCAAGCTTCTTCAACCATTGTTTGTGCAAGCCAAACTTGCACTTGGTCAAGGTACAGGGGGCAAGTCCACGGTCAAATTCATGATATTTTTTTACTTGTTCAGTGCGGTCTCTGCAACTCATGGCACCAAAGGACGATTGGGTACCCAGCATCATGTCAGGCTCTTTTCTTTCTATGCCCATGGTATGAATTACAAGATACAGAATAGCACAAAATTGACACACAAAATGATAATAAGCAAGAAGTCAATCTCCAGAATTCACGAATTTTCGACCCCAACCGGGGAAGTTTCAGATTGTAAAGTTCCACTTGAAAAAGACCCCGGTTGGGGTCGAAAATTCGTGAATTCTGGAGATTGACTTCTTGCTTATTATCATGGTACGGTATGAATTAAGTTTGTTGTGATTCATAATCAGTGCACTGTTTACTGATTAGTTGCGTCATGGACGTGGCCTGTCTGATGTCACGTCCGTGACGCAACTAATTAGCAAACAATGCCTTAATCATGAACTTAATTTATACCAGGGGGCATAGAAGGACAAGAGGCTGACATGAATCAGGGTATTTCATCTTTGTGTGCTTCCAAAAGTTGCAGAAACAGCATTGAATGAGTGAAAGATTGTCACATCCGAGAACGTGGACTTGCCCCAGGGTGAGTCTACCTTCGTACCACAGGTAGAGATCCAAGTTAAAGGCACATGAAAATGATGAGCTGTATCAGTTGTATATTGTTCTAATCTTGAATTGCATTTATTTCTTTTTGAAACACAATACTGTTGTGTCCTCTGAAGCGAGTGGTGTCTAACCTTATTAACACTGCACACATATTTATTGGTGCCATTTCATTGTGTCATTGTTTCACTTACTGCCAAACTGAGAGAATTCAAACACGTTTTTAAAATTCCGTGAATTGTTTTCAATTTCATTCGAAATAATCGCCATTGTAGATTTATCACAGTGGGTTTTTTCAACGCATTTTATTGTTACATTACATCGTGTTGTCATTTTCATTGTGAAATACATGTAATAATATTGTCATTTTACCTTTTCACGCCGAAGATGAAGATCTAAAATGGATGGAACAAAGATTTCAAAAAAGTGCAAATTATGATGTGCATTTTATCTATCTTTTCAATCTTTTTAAAAAAATTGGATGTCGTGAATTTTTGAAACATGGCTGATCAGAAAAGAATTGTTGGTATCGTGAACACATATTATTAATCAACTACACCATGAGTTATAGGAAGTTTGATAAAATTTTAAGCGGGTATCTACGACTATGAAATTTTGGTTAATGAACATCCACTAATTTTAAGTTACGGTACATTTTAGATATTTCTGATATGTTTTTGGAAATGCTCGTAACTGTCACTTCACCAGAAATCTTCAAAATTCAGTTTTGAATTATGGTATAAGAAGACTTCTTCATGGTCTTTTTACTTTGGTCGTGGAAGGGTTAAAAATTTTACACATTCATTCCAAATATTTGCGTTTTCCTTGTTGTGCTTCGATGAACTCTGTGATGATAGTCGTTTTGAAGAATGTGAGAATTTAGAACAAAGTCATGACGTCATAACATCACATTCGGCCAAAAACGGTCTTTCTCTATATTTTTGAAACTTTACCGTTCAGAGTTTGTCGCTCCTTAATATAATCATCCGTGTTGCACTAAACCTCTGCTCCGACATTCCCTGTGTATTAACTGATCATTTTTATACAGCAGTTAACTCTAATAGTGGATTCTGTTGTATAACAACACGTTTTTTTCTGGAGATCCCTAACAGTTGTGTACTTTTCAAGAGTGTTGCAGAAGACGCTGTCATGCGCAATTAGAGATGTCTCCAAAATGAGTGGCTAACATCGCAACTGCATTGTGTATGTTGGTATAACATGCCACTGCAAATAGCGCCAGACTCAATATTAGTCAGAAATTTCATTCTGCATGATGGTGTCTACAGCTAGGAATCTACTGCTGATTTTCTGCTTTGCAACTTGCTTTGCAACCTGCTACCGGTGATTGAATACGACTGCAAGGAACTGATACCGGTCGCCGACCTGAAATTGATCACATCTTTGCCATTGGTGGAAATCAGGTCTAGCTATTCCACTACGGCAATCGAGTGCCCAGTTGGAAAGCAAAATCAGGTTGAAAATCACAGGTGGATTCCCCACTTAAGACTACATCGGTTAGGACTGTTTCATGGCAATGGCTGCCATTAATGGTGCCCAGCTCTCAATTCAATATTCACCGTTCAATATTGAATGCTCTCGATTAAATCTTTTCAATGGAAAACCTGTGGTGGAAAATGGGTTCATTGTATTGGCATTAGATAAAAATCACCCAAGCTTCCCCTTCACATTTGCCTCTCATCATCAATTTCACAAATTGTAGAAATTTCTGGTGTTTGGAATTCTTGTGTCTTCTATTAATCTTCCTTTGTACATTGTTGCATCTTTGTTTTACCTTTCATACAAATTACCTATACATAAAGAGATCGTGTAAGCTTACATTTTGATGTCGAAGATGATTGTGGTTTATCGTGTATAAGAAACGTATAAATGTATAAAATTTCAAAGATTTTTACTCCTATTTTTCCATTTGAACTTTTTGAAATTTTCCATGTAGTGGGTTAGTGTATGAAACATTTTGAACTTCAAGTCCTTATACGCTGTATATCTGTACGTTTTACTATGGTTGCATGTATTTTATAATGAAAACAAAATTCATCTTTATTTTTCATCATAGTTTAGAATGGGATGTTAATTGGTTGGAGATGGATCATTAGTGAAAAAAAGATTTGCAACCTAAATTATAAGCATTTTAAGATTCTCATGGTAAAAAGGAATGAAATTACTGCTCCTACATGTTCCTTCTTACATGTACTTCTGTTAAATTTGCTTCCAAATATGTGAAAGTGGTCATATTTACCGGACTTTACTTTCTTATAAAGCATTTTAGTTCAGATACAATATTCATTTACAATTTGCTGAACTGCACATTATTATTTCATTAAAAGAAGATCTAGCCTTAGGAAGAGATTTGTTTCATTTTAAGAATACTCATTTTTGTCCTCGACGTTTTAGGGAGACAAATGCTCACTCTCTGCTCCATTAAGTTTGTTGCTTCCACTTTCCTAAACATTTGTTCTGTTGTCTTCCATTTATCTTCAGAATCTGTTTATCTTAACACGTTTAGCAGTCACTCACCTACTGCTTGGGTACTTTTGAAGCAACTGCTTCATCCAAGATTGGGTACTTTTCTTTGGGGTATTTTAGAAGCGACTGCTTCATCCAAGATTGGGTACTTTGGGGTATTCAGAAGCAACTGCTTCATCCAAGATTGGGTACTTTTGGGTATATTAGGAGCTGCTGCTTCATCCAAGATTGGGTACTTCGGGGTATTTTTAGAAGCAACTGATTCATCCAAGAATGGGTACTTAAGAAGCAAAAAGACCTCTGAACATGGGTACCGGTACTTTGGGATATTTTTGAAGCAACTCCTTCATCCAAGCTTGGGTAGTACTTTTGAAACAATTCCACGTTCTCATCCGGAAAAATAGAATTTCAGCATGCAAGTTGCACTGGGTGTGCCAGCAACATCAATTTTACAGAATTTTCAGGATAAGCCACAATACTGATGTACATGTATTGTAAGGGTTTCTGAGAAGTTGCAAGTCATTTGATGTAGTAGTTCGGTGGCGATAATCGGAGATTAATCAATAATATTCTAGTGATCCATACTGACCATTCACATCCCAGGCTCCCTTATCTTGAGCATTTATCACTGATCAGCCATAGGTTTAGAACGTTGCGAAAAAACAGCATTAGCATACTCTCCTCAGGCTAATTTAAATTGTACTTCATATACTCATAGTGTCTTGCCAGTGGATTGTTTTGTTGTTTAGTTGATTCTTCCATTTGCTTATTCGCTTCTGGCAGTTTGGACACGCCTTGATTTCCTGGCAGGTGATGATAGTGGGTCGTTTTCAGGCCTAGTTGCAGAAACATACTCAGCGGGTCATTGCCCCGCATTTGGTTTAGTTCAGATGCGACTACTGGAAATCACTGGTAAGGACTCAGGCAGGTCATCAACATTGCTGGTTACGTGCAGTTATCGTGAGGGTGTATCCAGGAATTGGGGAAAAGAGGGGGTACGACGTCCCATTGAAATTTCAGTCAATTCTTACAAATTCAAAAAAGGACAACTTCGAAGATTTCAAAAGAGGGGCCATGCCCCCACCCCCGTGGATCCACACCTACGTTGTGTTCAGAATCTGGCTGTTCATTTTGAAGTCCCTCTCAACTGGTTCAGTTCACTGCAGTTCCACAAGTATATTTCGTGTTTGTTGATCCTGTAAGCTGGGGTACTTTTGGGTACTTAGGCCTAAGAAACAAAACGACTCTGAACATGGGTACTTTGGGGTATTTTTGAAGCAACTCCTTCATCCAAGCTTGGGTAGTACTTTTGAAAAAATTCCACGTTCTCATCCGGAAAAATAGAATTTCAGCATGCAAGTTGCACTGGGTGCCAGCAACATCAATTTTACAGAATTTTCAGGATAAGCCACAATACTGATGTAGATGTACTGTAAGGGTTTCTGAGAAACTGCAAATTATTTGATGTAGTACATGTACCGGTAGTTCGGTGGCGATAAACGGAGATTAATCAACAATATTCTAGTGATCCATACTGACCATTCACATCCCAGGCTCCCTTATCTTGAGCATTTATCACTGATCAGCCATAGGTTTAGAACGTTGCGAAAAAACAGCATTAGCATACTCTCCTCAGGCTAATTTAAATTGTACTTCATATACTCATAGTATCTTGCCAGTGGATTGTTTTGTTGTTTAGTTGATTCTTCCATTTGCTTATTCGCTTCTGGCAGTTTGGACACGCCTTGATTTCCTGGCAGGTGATGATAGTGGGTCGTTTTCAGGCCTAGTTGCAGAAACATACCAGCGGGTTATTGCCCCGCGTTTGGTTTAGTTCAGATGCGACTACTGGAAATCACTGGTAAGGACTCAGGCAGGTCATTAACATTGCTGGTTACGTGCAGTTGTCATGAGGGTGTATCCAGGAATTGGGGAAAAGAGGGGGTACGACGTCCCTTAATTGAAATTTCAGTCAATTCTAACAAATTTAAAAAAGGTCAACTTCGACGATTTCGAAAAGAGGGGCCATGCCCCACCCCCTCAGATCCACACCTACATGTACGTTGTGTTCAGAATCTGGCTGTTCATTTTGAAGTCCCTCTCAACTGGTTCAGTTCACTGCAGTTCCACAAGTATATTTCGTGTTTGTTGTGACAGTGTGCCATGAACTACAATATTGCTCATTCCAGGTGGAATTAAATTGGCTTCTCTCGTTCGCCCAATTATTTTTCCAACAACTAAAAACCTATTGATGTTTCATAAGGTGCTACTCCGTATTGTAAAATTGTCGTCAATGGTCATTTGAGAATTTAACCAATGTCTGTTTGTGTGAAGCTGATAATAGAAATACAGTTAACAATAGCTGGTAGTTGCTTATTACGATATACCCTGTATAGCACACAGTAGGTTATTATGAAATGTCAATATGATTACGGTACCAGTACGTTTGAAGTTCAGCTTGTAGTAAGGTCATCGCCTTTGTCAGTGTTCAGCATGAATGACATCGTGTCCGTTTGTTTTCCAGCATCCCAATTCAATTAGGGATGTACTCTTTCAGTTGCCATAGTATTAGTTGATGGAGCAGTTGATTTAGAAGTGCTGCTGTGAACTGAACCAGTTTTTCAATCAGTGTACTGTAGTTATAATCTCATGCAGTTCTATAATGTAGTGGTACAAATCAATTTCTGTTGGCTGACGGGTTCCCATTGATATTATATTAGTCAACTGTATTGCAGTTGGTGCAATATACATATGGATTGCTTCATTCTCCAGCTGTTGTGTTTTGACGGGAAATATATCACTGGTCATCCAGCTATTCGGTTATTCCAGAGAGACGCCCGCTTTGCGACGTCGCAGGCTCATTAATAGTGCCATGTTCTTACTCAGTGTATCCTATTGTGTATCGCAATACACGATATTTGTGTATATTGATACACGAAGATACCCAGGAAAGAAAATGATATTAAAACATTCCATTTTCCTTGCAGCACTTTACCGTATGTCAAAAGAAAGAGCGCCCTGAATATGTGACCCTCTCTGTGAAAACCCGACCAAAGTCGCTGGGGAGTGACATAGACCTTGATCATACCTGATCTCTGTTGCACAATCGATAAGGCTTTATTTGCCACTAGCAGACCGTCGTCTTTTCATTGTGATGACACTCCCTACATGACCAATCAACCCTGTGGTGTTCAGCGACTTGGGCCGAGTTTTGCCAGACTTGGTCACATATGTCAAAGTACAAAGCCCCGAGATGGCACCAAAAACTCTTCGACATCGGTATAATGCTGTTATACCAGTGTGAAATTAGAAAAACTAATATCCAGGATTAAAAAAATCCAGACTGTGATGAATTAATAGGCATAGAGAAAGTTCAAACATCTTGATTATTTTCCATGATTTTATTTTTGGATCACACTGTTATTTTGGGAATTTTGAATAGCGAGTTCTGTTTTAATACCTATGATGATTAGTTTATATTAGTGGTATTTTTTCAATGGATATTGGATGATTTATCGCATTTTGTGCTAAGCGTCTACCACAAGGTACACTGGTGTATCCCACCAGTTCAGTTCATGTTGCACGGAGATTGAAAAACTTTTGATATCCTGGAATGTTCACATGTCATTTCCTGGTGTGAACCAGTTCTGTTTCAATATTTAACCAGTCGAATATTTCGTTACTGAATCAAATTCGTTATGCCGCCGTCGGTAAGTTATGACGGTATTCATTATCATCCCTCAGAGTGCATTCGTGCAAATTTGTCCTAGCTTGGACTAAAAAACCTCACCTCTTCCCTTTACATCGCTAAAGCCTGTATAAACCTTCATCAAAGGTTGTCTGTTAATATTGTAATTTGCTGTAGATATTCATTGTGTATATGAGATTTGATTTCATGATATCAGTCGAACTGCTTTTGTTTTCACGTCTCTGTCTTGCATAAGCTGCTCTTTGCTCATTTCATATTTCACTTGTTAAACTTATTACAACTAAGTCACTGGTCGACATTGATTTGGTTGCCTGTACATTGCGCTGTGTAAAATGTACAGCAGCTTCACTGATGATGTCCTTTGTTGTCGTGTGGCATACATTCAAGAACAGATCTGATACATGTATCTTCTGTTTGCATAATAAATTAACCCTAAACCTGTTGGCCAGTTCATCCTGGCGTTGATAGGTGGTAGGCCGAAATTCTCCAGCAAATGCTATGAAACTGCAGCATATTTCTGCAGCAGCGCATCTAGACGATATTGTTGACTGGGGGAAAAAATAGCCTGTGAGAGGGTTGATGTACTTGCTAGCATTTTGTAAATTGCTTCTCTTTAACTTGTGTTCGGTCGTCCTGTGAGGGATGCTGAATTTTCTATCAGTCCTTCGATGGTTTTATTATGTAACATATCTTCAAAAGGAAAACTTAGAATACTCTGAATAGTAGATTATACCAGTGCTGATTATTTTGTGTTGTATAGTGAAATTATTATTGCTGGGTAAATACATAACAGTTGAGTATTTGAATTCCATGTAGCGATCATGTATAAAATTCTCCATGATAACTTTGACTGAATTTTGTCTTGTTAGGGTGACGCAAGATGGTTGTGATGATGTTTATCCAGAATTTGATCTATTCGTAGATGTCAATTTCTTTCTTTCCTGACCCCCAAAAAGACCCTAAGTTGACTTCATCTCTGTTGCTGTTGTCACTTTCAGGGTGTATTAACAGGTTGTGGTTTATGGCCTTTTGGCTTTCCTACACCAGTCTCTTCGATTGTACTACTAACTGTACTTGGTTTTAACTTCAAGTTGCCGTGCACATTTGACCCTTCACAGCATCATTCTACACCAGTACATGTATATGGTTGCATTTCACGGTTGCTAATAGGATTTTCGATATTGAGGCGCATTTTGTTCAGCAGACTTGGAGATTGAATGATTTTTGGCCCTTCCAAAGGGCATTACAGTTAGGTATGGAGGCTTAGGTCAGATAACGAGACCACAGGCCTTCCCTACACAATCATTTCAGATTACGACTTTTCTGTAGGGAGTTGAATGACTCAGTGCCTTATTAGTTCTGAAGGTTTATTTGGGGGATGATATTTTCAGTCGTACATATCTGTAACAGGGAATGAGTTGGAAAATGAATAATAATGGTGGTAGTGGTCTGTAGAATTTTGTGATGACACAACTCCTTGGATATGTCAAGGTCTCCAGTTTCCTTGAGGGTACTTAATATTAAAATGAAATTGAAAAGGTTATTGTGATATCTGGAATATTCCACAAATAAATGTTTTGGAAAAGAAAAATTCTAGCAGGGAGGGAGAATCTAGTACCGGTACATAGTTGGGACATTTCTGTAAAGCTTCCAGTTACGTGGCCAGTCATTTGAAGCTGAATCTGGTATAGCTGACTACGAGGTTCAAAACGTTGATCCTTGTTCAAAGTCTTCTTCAGTCTATGCGAGCTTCCTCATCAACTTAGCGGACATTTTGTCCTCAGAATCTTTGAATTTTATATCCAGCTTATTTGCATTCTCTAATTGCTTAACGTACGCATTGACTCCACCTAAGGTGTTCAACATGTCAATCAAACTAACACGTTAGTCAGTGGTCATCACATTTAAATCAGTCAGTTTATTCTTCAGAATCCACACAGTATTTGGCATTAGAGCATTTCCGTCTTAATACAGCTGCACAGATAGCTATCTCAAAAAAACTGTGCGGATAGCTATTACAAAAAACTGTGCAGATAGCTATCACAAAATACAGTGCAGAAGACTTTCTCAAAAATTTGCCCCAATTAACACTTCCTGGCTATTGAATCAGTTCATACAAGGAGAAAGTTTAATTCTGGATGTTGCAAACATCCCACGTGAAATTAATCAGCTATTTTTCTCAATCAACGGCTGATTGGATGCTAATCACTAGTCCTAGATCCTGACACAAAATGGCGTTCTGTATTCATCACACTACAGTGCGAATTGCATAGATAAAGGGGCCCCCAGAAAGAATGACAAATCTTTTTCCTTGTCAGTTTGGAAAATCCAAGTCTTACTAGTTCTTTATGGGACACAATCAAGCTTTGACCAGTTTCCAGTGTTTGAGATAAAACACTGCATTTCTCTTACCAAAAGCGAAAAACACTTGTCAGACTTCGTATTTTTTCCTCATCCAGCCTTGAAATATTGGCTATTTTGCTGTTTTCACAGCAAAGAAGTGAATGTTTTTAATGATTTTGAATTGAATTCTGAAGATTCTACTATATATCGACTTCTTTTGGTCATAATGTCAGTAATCTTGTGGTATCTTTTCCACATCGTTCAATTTTACAAGTCTTTACAAATTAAAAGCCCTCTTAGTGTTATTGGTCGTTGTTTTTCAATGAGTCATTGAAGTGGTCCTTAACAATTATTGGAATCCTGAATTTTCTGCAGTTAATCTGTTATATACATGAACTGGGCATTTTGAAAAGTGTGATTTTGAGATTAGCTTACAGTGTAGTAGCTGTTGGTGGTGCCATTGAATTTATCATAGTACTCGATGACTCTCATCTTCTGAAGGCTTATTACCATTTTATGAAGAAAAAAATGTTGCAGTGGATTAAATTTAGTTATGGAAACAACGTCACAAATTACCACTTTTTGAAACTGCCCAGTATCTCGAGTACCAAAGTTTGCATACAATTTCTTGTATAACAGCTAATACAAGTGTTATACAAGTTCATGTATAGCAGTGATTACATTCATTTCAGTGGAAATTATGAATGTGTGTATTTCGAGAAAAAAGATTGTGTGTAACAAGTCAAACTGCTCTTTTTAAGTGAAATGATATATTTGTAAATGCTCATTATAGTGATTAAAAACTTCGATTGATTTCGTGGGTTAATGGAATTGTTGCTGTTCGTTTGTGCATGGTTTGCATACAAGACTTCAAGCATGTTATCTCTACATTTCCTCGCATGGCATTTCACCTCAAATTTGCTGTAACATTCTGTACAAATCTACTTCCTCCTGTACAATTCTGTACTTTTCTATACAGAACGTATGTCTTTAACTTGCAGCATTCAGATTGGCCAGTATTATTCCTACTGTTGCTAATCCAAATTTAGTCAACAAGATTGCACCTTCACTTTGCCTTAACATTTTGTTGACCCACAAAATTCTTCCCATTTGTTCATCATTGATCTTACATAGATTTATATGAGATGTTGTGTTGGAATATTTCTCTCTTGCTTTAGGCCTTCAAATGAGGGATTAGGTTCGACAGTTTGAGGTGAAATGTACATAATTATTCTCCATGACAGACTAGGACAGGTGGTTGTGAATTTCAGAATATTTTCTCCTCTTCCTGTCCAATTTCTATCAATTTTAAGATTTTCAAGATATACAATGTGGTACCAAATATAAGATAATACCAGTACATGTTCTCTTGCATTACAATAAATATTATATGAATAAAGACTTATTGAAAATCCTGTGTAATTAAGAATGCATTACATTAATGGTGAATTTCTGTATTTTCCCGTGGAAACAATGATGGAAATTTCCATGAAGAAGCTTTATCAAGGGCTCTTGTAATTTGTCAGTACGGCAGCTTCCAAATTAGCATGGGCCTATGTGGCTCCCTGCTGCATTTATAATTCCCAGCGGTGTTGGCAATTCTCGTTCTCCAATTTTCCCTCGATGCATGTATTCTAAATGTGGTCTTGCATGCTTGTACTTCCTTATAAAATGAAGTTACAGTACTCAAATACAATAATGTGTGAATTGCTGAAATAACAATGGGAAAAAATGCTTTAAAACTCACTTCGGAAAACTGATAAAAATGCACTTGTGGAAGAATAGCACTCTCAAAACAGCTGTTGAAGAGAAATGGCTAAAATTATCTTGGTCCCTCTCAGAATATTGAAGATAAATTAATAAGATAGTTACTGCATCACAGTTATTAGAAGCATCCCACTCTACCTTCTTGGAAACTCCTAATTTGTGGTCTCCAAGTTCAGTCACAGCAGATATATCAAGTCTTCAACATTTGTCATCTCGACTACGGATGGGAAATGAATTTTTCTGAGCCCTTTTTGTGCTTCTCACTTACTCTTTGATACTTTTCCATTAACTATACTTTGTTCCATATACTGTTTTCCCAACCTTTTGAAGTCATATCCTTGTTGTTGTGCTATTGTGTTATGCTGTCTTATAACAGAAGCTTTTGTATGGCATTTTATATAATACAAAGAAATGTGCATTTTTATCCGGTATGGGAAGTTATATGAAATAGAGGACTTTTTCCATTTTGTGAATAAATTGTATATTGTGCCTTGTACTTGGTCTTAGTGTCTTTCCTTACAAATCTGCACCTCCTTCTTTTGTCACAGTTTCTGTCGACCCCTGTTTCTCACAGCCGCTCTCCGCCCCTTCTTTGCTATTTGTAATCCCCTCTTTCTTTCTTTACAAACTTTTAAGATGCATGCTGTGAAGTAAAGGTCATACAAGATAAAAGAAGTCCTGCCACCTGGACACCTGCAAATAGATCAATCAATGATGGGGAGACCACTGCAGTACCAGTAGTCACCTCTTGGTAAAAGTGTCCAAAAGTGGCCGATAGACCACTGACTGGATATCTGAATCGGTTGTTATTATATCTCGCCGGTCTGGACATTTGGACTGAGGGATTAAGTTGGCCGTTTATATCTTCTTTTTTGGACAAGAGAATGTGGAGACGGACTGCACACATTGACTGCCATCATGAAGAATTGTCACCATCATTTTCTGGCTTTATTGCCAAGATTTAAAGATGTCCATTGTCAGCCCTTGCACATCATCATTTCCTGGCTTTATTGCCAAGATTTATAAAAGTTGCCCATTGTCAGACTTGGAGATCATCATTTCCTGGCTTTATTGCCCATTGTCAGACTTAAGCATGGCGCACACGAGCGATTTTTTGAGCGATTTTCTAGGCGACTAGCCTTGCGACTACAGGAGGAGCGACTGAACATATTTTTAGTTTTTTAGCTTTTTTTACTCGTTTGCAACAAATGCTTCACTGGGAGATCAGTGATGTCGCGGACGNTTATTGCCAAGATTGAAAGCTGTCCATTGTCAGACTTGAAGATCATCATTTCCTGGCTTTATTGCTAAGATTGAAAGCTGTCCATTGTCAGACTTGAAGATCATCATTTCCTGGCTTTATTGCTAAGATTGAAAGCTGTCCAATAGTCAGACTTGGAGATCGTCATTTCCTGGTGTTATTGCCAAGATTGAAAGCTGTCCATTGTCAGATCATCATTTTCTGGCTTTATTGCCAAGATTTAAAGCCCGCTGTCCAATAGTCAGACTTGGAGATCATCAATTCCTGCTGTTGTTGTCAAGATTTCGAGCTAGCTATCCATTGTCAGACTTGCAGATCATCATTTCCTGGTTTTATGCCACCATTTAAAGTTGTCAATTGTCAGCACTTGCATCATCATTTTCTGGTTTTATTGCCAAAATTCAAACTCCATTGTCAGATTTGGAGATCATCATCTCCAGGATTTATTGCCATCATTTAAAGCTCTCCATTGTCAGCACTTGCATATATCGTCATTTCCTTGTTTTATTGCCAAGATTTAATAGCTGTCCATTGGCAGACTTGAAGATTATCATTTCCTGGTTTTACATTTATGTCCATTGGCAGACTTGGAGATCTATGTACTGTCAAATGTACATTTTTTCACATTTGAGGACAAGTTGGGCCACTCTTTGCTGTATTCATCCTTTCACATGTATTTGAGACTAAAATGTATTGCTTGAATTGATACTACTTCCAGTCCATTATGACAATCTCCAACAGCAGTACTCCGAGGCTGTCAACACCGTTCAGGAACAGAAGCAACTGATTATTCAGTTAGAGGAAGACTTGCGAAGTGTCAATGCACTGTCGTCGATGTTCAGAGGCGAGGGCGAGGTTAGTATTAATCTTTTTTGGCCGGTCATCAGTGTTCAGGGGGGCAGGGAGGTCGGCATTCATCCTTGGACAAAGTCTTGAAGAATATTTGGCCGGTAGTGATGTGAAGCATTTGAATATTCAAACCACAAGAGCCTTGCCCCTGCATTTGGTGTGGGACTTGATCAGTTGTAAGATGACCTCGAGAGTTATTTGAAACCAGGAAGTCAACTTCCAGGACTTAGCAAATTTTCGACCCCAANTTGAAGGTGGTTGTTGTAGGTTAACAATGAGGGTAGGCCCTATAAGGTAATGATAGGTAGAATGACTTTTTTGAAATTCTTAGATCATCCTCGCAATTATTCGACTGTGTTTGGGAAACACGAGTGTACACAGAGAAAATACGGTGAACCATAGAGTAGTTCACAACACCACTGGTCGGCCATCCTACTGACGGGTATTTCCTCGCTGACCACATTCTACTGCAAAAGAATGGTATTTCAACAGGTGGCCAACTACTGTATGGTGACCAACCACTCCCTTGTTCACCCTATTAAGTAGATGATTTTTTTGAAATTTTTTTTCGGTAAAGTTCGGGCAAGCTCTCGTATACATACAAGGAAATAATGGGCATACGACAATTTGTTGAATAAGGTTTGCCACGGCTTATATGTATATTATTTGCGATTAGGGACACAAAAAGTCAACATACTTATTCCCCCGTCTTCGCTGGAGTCTGTCTGTCCATTCAAGATAAACTGGTTATAACTTCGTCGACTCTATCAAATAATTCACTTTTAGAACCGTTATTTTGAATCACAATATCTACACATTTTAATGCATCAGCTCTTTCGGAAAGGTGCAAATCTTCACTAAGATGAGGGTTAACGGAATTTCTCACAACGCGGATGATAGTACCTCCTAACTTTTTGATCACGTCTATTTCATTTGTCTATTTCATTTTGATATCGTACATCTGTTATAACTGTCGACACACCAGGGTCATAGTTTCTTTTAAATATTTCAATCCAAAATAACCCTTCTTTATCACCAACGAATCCTGAGAAAAAAAGCCGCCCAAACGAACCAATTTTCTGCATTATGTCTCTGGGAGTCGTCTTCCAAAAGTGGTCAACATCGTCTTTCAAACTCCCCCACAATTGATCATCAGTCAAACCAAACATACCTCTGATTCCACGTTTCAGGGGATCTGCGAATGCTGTCCGGTGAAAATTATATCTTTTAGCTAGATAATCACCAACTGTGTCTTTGCCAGAACCAGCGTAACCACATAATCCGACGAGATGAATTTTCAAATGATGTCACAAATGGTTCGTAATCCATTCTTATATAAAATAGATGCCACCCCTTCCACCTCCCATTGCATCACATCATACCACCGGACAATAGTCCCTTAGTTTTGAACGGATGGTATGTGTCTGACCTCTGAGCCACCTGATGCAATGAGTGGTATATACATGTAGTGCATTATATCAATTCTGTGTAGGCCTAAAGCATAAAAGTCCATTTCGCGCGGAGTTGTGAGGGCCATTCTTCGTTCCTTTTTTCAAAAGATAATTGAAACGTTTAAATATTCGCTCGCCTAGTACACCATTTTAATTATTGGCTTCTTAGAGGAGATACATGTAAACCGAAAAAAAGGGAGTTCGCAAGACCGTATACTATATTCCGAAACCGTGTGTGGACATTAGAGACCTTTCGCACCCGCACGTTTAGGCAACCGACTACATTTAGGCAAGAATATATAAGTACCATGGTACTTATATATTCTTGATGTAGGTCATCAAATGTTGCGGTCTAGTGACGTGTACACAAACGGTTATAGAAAACATTATCCGCGGCGACTTCACTACACGTCAGAGAAAAACGTCAGAGAAAAACGGTTTACCAAACAACATATTTTTATCAAAATCCTCATTCCAACGGTGATCGCTATTCTTTGTTATCAGATTTAGAAGGATTCCTTATAGTCAAGTAGCTGAGAGGGTTTTCGTAGAAAAATTTTGTCCCCTAAGTTACTCTTTATATTATTGAAGTCCACCACCTGGGGTGTCAGAAAATTTTGGTTAGCCTTTTGGGAACCCGGCAATAACTGAGAAAATCATGATCATTTGTTGGGAGTTGGCGGCAAAACTGAGGCTCCGATTTTGGGGTAGGGGAAATACAAATGGGAATATCTTGGTAGCCTTTAGGGGTAGAATGATGGTTGACCCCTCAAAGTATTTGTATTTATGAGCTCTTTCATTTCAGATGCAAATATTTAGGTTTTGCACGTTAATTAGGTCACCAGAGGTCAAAAGGTCACAAATTTTCGGACCTGCCCAAAATTCAGACAGGACTCCTGTAACAGTCCAGCAAGTGCAAATTATCACCTGAATATCAACTTTCTCGACTGGAAATTGTTAATTAGGCATCTCAACATCATTTTAACCCCACCTTATGCATTCATACCCAAATGTGAATGACTGACAGGAAACGAAAATGGGTGTTTCAAAAAATTTACATAAATCAAAGGTCAAAAATTCGAATACAAATAACTCAGCAACTACTGAAGCTATGATGATAAATTTGGTGTCTTTCCTGGGGTTTTTGGGGTCAAAGAATCATTTAAGACCATTTCCAATATCGGTAATATATTATGTAACTGTAAATCCAAGATGGCCGCCGTCATATGAAATCAGTCATAACTTCCTTCATATATTTACCATACGCTGAAAATTTTGGTGTCTAGACATAAGTTTGTGGGGTCAAGGAATCCAATAAGACCATTTCTAATGTTGGTAATAAGTTATATAACTGTAAATCCAAGATGGCGTCCAAGATGGCTGCCGTTACATGAAATCATTCGTATCTTCTTTGATATTCACCATACAATGATTATTTTGGTGTCTCGACAAAGGTTTTGGGGTTCGAGGCATCCATTACGAGCATTTCCCATGTCACTGATAGATTAAATACGCCCCTGACAATCAAAGATGGCGTCCAAGATGGCCGCTATTACATGAAACTGGTCATGACTTCTTTCATATTGAACATAGGCTGATAATTTTGGTGTCTAGACATAGGTTTTGTGGGTCAGTGAATCCATTGAAACCAAATAGAAGGTTGATTAGTCATTATTCAGTTCACAGGTTGTGACATAGTGTAATGTAGTCAATTCTATTTACCTGTTTCTAGCCACACTCCCTACATGAGAAGTACTCCTTTCATTCTAATTGTTGAAAATACTGGTTCTTTGAGCACAGTCAGTTCTTTGAACACAGTTAATTCATCGAAACAAATTTGCTCTATTATGTCAGCTGCCTGTAACATAGCAAGCTCAAATTATCGTGCAGTACGTTTAAGGCCAGGTTCACACTGCGAGCGAAACGGCGAAGCGAAGCGAATTTCCATTGTCCTGTAGCGTTACAGGCCATTGTCATGCTCCCAGATCTTTTCACCACATCGCTTCGCTTCGCCGTTTCGCTCGCAGTGTGAACCCGGCCTAAATCATCTGGACCCCGATGGGAGGAACCTTTGGTGTCAGGCAGACCTTGGTATTGTTGGTGAAGTCTGGCTATTGAAATGCGTTTTATTGGCTGGACACTTCCAGCCAACCCCATGCACCACAATTCTGACTGAAAATTACATTTCCCTGGAAATATTGTGGTTTGTGGGTTATTTTAAAATGGAGTTTCCACGGTGAAGCAGATCATGTGAG
The DNA here is from genome assembly GCA_002633025.1 of Notospermus geniculatus. Lineage (NCBI taxonomy): Eukaryota > Metazoa > Nemertea > Pilidiophora > Heteronemertea > Lineidae > Notospermus > Notospermus geniculatus. The sequence goes on along the minus strand of NMRB01003832.1, from coordinate 27,904 downwards.
AATATACGCGTGGGTTTAGATGCCACCTATTATTCATAACGATTCAAGGTGTGATTTGCTCTGCTTGGTGAACCGCTACGGGCCGTATTTACGAAGCGCGATTAGGCCAACACGCGTGTAAATTCAGTTATTCAGGTTAAGGTCCTAGAAAACCATTCTGTTGCTACCTTGTACGCTGCTTGATCGGCAGCGTTTACCGACAGGATAACCACACGCGGTTAACATTCCTGCGTTTACGTGCAGGAGGATCAAAGAAATGAGCTGAATGACTCTAAACAAGGCCTGTAGGTTGTTCAAATTTTTCTTTTGCCCTCCTGCAGTTAGACAATGGAAAGTTAACCGCTGGTGATTATCCTACGGGTAAACGCTGCCGATCATTCAGCGTACAAGGTAGCAACACAATGGTTTTCTAGGCCCTTAACCTGAATGACTATGAATTTACACGCGTGTTGACCTAATCGCGCTTCGTAAATACGGCCCTACATGTTTGGGAGGCATGAGGTAGTCTTTCCTGTTCTCGATGCTCATACATTCCATCCTGTTTTCTGACATTCAATTAGTTGAGCTTTGTCCATAGCAAGCTGACACAAATCCAGTGGCTTGTGCTATAAACATACTCTATTGCAGCATCCACAACACCTCGATGTGGTAGGGGTGACAACGAGCACGCAGTAATCCCATAGCAGTATGCCACAGCACCGCAATCTGTAAGTGCGTGGACTGGCAGAATTTCATCAACAAAGCAAACATGTTTCTCTACTGCGCCTCGTCAAATGTTGGTGCAAGAGTGCCGCCCCATGCACTACTCGCGCTTGCAGCTGCACTAGTAATAAACTGAACTGCACGATATTTTGTGCTTGTTATGGTACAGGATCCTGCCAGAAAAGAGCAAACTTGTTTCCTCTTTAACTGTGTTCAAAGAACTGACTGTGTTCAAAGGGAGAACTAGTATTGTCTACAGTTAGAATGAAAGGAATATTTCTCATGACCATGCAGGGAGTGTGGCTAGAAACAGGCAAATAGAATTGACTACATTAAGCTTTGGCCTTGTGGTTAAGGCGGCTGCACCTTCAGTGCTGGCGATTGATGCCTCATGCGAGGGCCCGTGGGCTCGACTCTGGTAGGAAGCGATGGGCCGAATTCATAAAAATTACCATTTGCTTTTTCTGGGCTTTTTAAAACAAGCAACTCCCTATAAGAATTAGCAGAAGCTTTGTCTTGCGAGCATTAGCTTCATCAGATAGAAAATCTTGCTTGGCTTTATAAAGAAAAGGTCATCAGGTTAAGCAATTGATAATGAATATGTTTGTGAGCAAATTCTTTGGCTTGTGCTTCTTCTTGACAAGCAAAAGCTTGGCATTGGGGCTTTGGCTTGTAAGCTTTTGCTATGTTTTATAAATTCGGCCCAATGTCTTTCACCTTAGAAACCCGATTTCTATTTCATATTCTACACTATGTCACAACATGTGAATTGAATAATGACTAATCAACCTTCTATTTGGTTTCAATGGATTCCGTAACCCACAAAACCTATGCCTAGACACCAAAATTATCAGCCTATGTTCAATATGAAATAAGTTATGACCAGCTTCATGTAATAGCGGCCATCTTGGGTGCCATCTTTGATTGTCAGAGGCGTAGTTAATATATTACTGACATGGGAAATGCTCGTAATGGATGCCTCGAACCCCAAAACCTTTGTCTAGACACCAAAATAATCATTTTATGGTTAATACCAAAGAAGTTACGAATGATTTCATGTAACGGCAGCCATCTTGGACGCCATCTTGGATTTACAGTTATATAATTTATTACAAACATTGGAAATGGTCTTATTGGATTCCTTGACCCCACAAACTTATGTCTAGACACCAAAATTTTCAGCGTATGGTAAATATGAAGGAAGCGGCCATCTTGGATTTACAGTTACATAATATATTACCGACATTGGAAATGGTCTTAAATGATTCTTTGACCCCAAAAACCCCAGGAAAGACACCAAATTTATCATCATAGCTTTAGTAGTTGCTGAGTTATTTGTATTCGAATTTTTGACCTTTGATTTATGTAAATTTTTTGAAACACCCATTTTCGTTTCCTGTCAGTCATTCACATTTGGGTATGAATGCATAAGGTGGGGTTAAAATGATGTTGAGATGCCTAATTAACAATTTCCAGTCGAGAAAGTTGATATTCAGGTGATAATTTGCACTTGCTGGACTGTTACAGGAGTCCTGTCTGAATTTTGGGCAGGTCCGAAAATTTGTGACCTTTTGTCCTCTGGTGACCTAATTAAAGTGCAAAACCTAAATNTTCCCATAGTCCAGAGTCAGAGGGAACGATTCCGAGTGCGAGCACAGGAGCTTGAGGCTGTAAGTGATGATGTCAAATTGTCGTTTAACATTTTAGGCCATTTTGGGACAGGTTAAAGCCCATGGATGGATATCCATGCAGTCTGATGGAGCGGTGCGATTACCCTTGGCCATTTTCCATTTGTGTTATCCAGCAGCAGTGTTGGTTACTCTTAGTAGTTTATCCATTTTACCTATGTAAAGGAACACTTGGAGATTTTGAGTTGTTTAACAGTGTCAGCTGCAGTTGATATGACGACATTGGAAAAATTTGGTGACTGCTCGGGCATGCACATTTTGAGCATATAACATTTGGGTTGATGTCTTCTATTCTTTTTTCAGCAAAACATTGCCCAACAACAACAAGTCCAAATGCTTCAGAATGAGATGGACAAACTCCGCTCAGATAACGTCAAACTGTACGAAAAGATAAAATTCCTACAAGCTTATCCAAGTAGGGTGAGTGCATTTGTTGAGACAAATTATTCTCGGTTGGTAGTTGCTCCTTAGAAAACAAATTCGTCACCCCCATTGTGTATACCCCACCATAGCCAATCCTCAATTATTATTGGGTACTACGGGTATATGTAACGCAATGCTGAAGGCTGATAATCATTGGGTTGGTAATCTGATAGATTTTTACTGAATTACTTAGAAAAAAGTCTCTTTTATCCATGACAGATTTCATTTGATTTTCATAGACTCGCCCAGCAGGAGATGATGGAGCCGAGCATCGTTATTCCACTCAGTACGAGGAGAAGTTAGATCCCTTCACTACATTCAGCAAGAAAGAAAGAATGAGAAAATATGCCAACTTGAGACCATATGACAAGATCACACTGAGCATGGTAAGCCTCGTCTTGAAATATCACGGCCTATACGGTCACTTCACCTTTGGACTAGGCTCCACTCAGACAACCTGTGTGATGTTGATTTTTATGGTCAGTTAATTATCCAAATGGGATGATCTGTTTTTAGGGTTCGTTCATAATCCTAACTGCGTGGTCAGATTTTTAGGGTCAGTTCATTATCCTAACTGTGGTGTTCTATTGTTGGTTCGTTATGCTGACGGTTCTATTAGGGTTGATCCTACATGTATCTCTGATATTCTTTGAGCCTGCCGCACACTGGAGCTATCTGCTGAGCAAAAAGTCATTCGAGACCGATTGCTCAGCAGATAGCTCGCGTGTGCGCATAATTTCGATGAGTTTTTTGCCTCACGAGGCAGAAAGCTCGCGTGTGCGCATATTTTTCGGTAAAAATTTAGCTATCTGCTGAGCAAACGGTCTCGAATGACTTTTTGCTCAGCAGAAGATAGCTCCAGTGTGCGGCAGGCTTTGGAGTCAGTTTATCATACTAACTGCAATTATCTATTTTCAGGGGAGGTTCATTATGGGAAACAAAGTAGCTCGGACCATAGCCTTCTTTTACACCATCATCTTACATTGCTTGGTCTTCCTTGTAAGTAGATCTGGACATATTTCAAATCAGACCTGCTCAATGGCTTCTGATGTCAGGGTGAAGAAATATGAAATATTCATGAAAACAGACTGACTAGAAGAACCTAAACCAGTATCTACATGTACTTATTACTTTCATTTTAGGTCCTTTACAAAGTTGCTCACACTGAAGACTGCAAGAGGGATGTGGCATCAGAATGTCATCAGAGGTATGAATTGTACTTAGAATATTGCACATCTTATGGCAACTTCCGGTGCCATTTTTAGGGTTACAGGTCATTTGGTTCAGATGATTTGAAGCAGATGGAGTGTAGAATTACAGAGTGTTAGGAATACCTCCTTGCCTTTTGATGATTTTTAGGTAGGCCTATTGAAAAAACACAAAAGTAGCTTTCAGGTGCAAGGTAGAACAAGTTTTGCCCCATGTTCATTTGTTGTGGCCCATTGCATTACTGGTGTATGCCAAAGCGACCTTCATCTGGTTGTTCTCTCTGCACACTCGACTTCAAACAGTTAAAAAAAATTATCTTCTTTTTTAGGTTTGCTGAGCATATGATGAAGGTTCACGGCAGTTCACAGTACATCCCTGGACAGATACACGAACACTAGCCAAGATTATTGACCAATGGGAAATAGTGACTGTGAATAAAAGCTCTGTACTCCTATTTTGGCATGAATTGATGACAAATTTTAATCTATATGTTTCCTGTCTAACAAATTTGTCTTTCATGGACCTGTGAAATTTTGAATTATCTAACTGAAAACTTGTGAACTTTCATTGCTCATTCAGGGCCGAAATTTGTGAACTTTAATTGCTCATTCAGGGCTGGATTGTATGTCTTCAGTTGTAATTTGTAGGCCCTGAATGAGTTTATTCAACTGGCAATCTTCTGCCTCTTCAATTTTTTCCAAAAGGGTTATAATAGGTACTGAAAGCAAGAGCCATGATGATTGGCTTTTTTATTGCCTTTATGAATTATCCAAGTAAGAACTTCGTTATGTTGTATACTGTAAAAAGCCATGGGCAGTAATGTATCACTTTGGGGCAAAAGAGCAAAGTACAATGTACCCATGATTCACCCTGAAGCTGTTGTTGTTGAGGAGTATAATGTATTGGTGAAGATGGTTGTAAAATCTTTGTTGTGCACTCATGTCAACATACGGATACTATCACCTTCTCTTGTATCTTTTTTATGACATGACCTTCTTTATTTTCCCTTAAAAATGTATCCCTTATATTAACATTTCTGACGGTCGAAACCCATAATTACTGGAGTTACCTGCATTTTTCATGGAGATTCCACTTGCCTTAGACTGGGGCATTGCTCATCAGCTTGTCCACTGTTGTATTGAAAGCAAAAATGAAAGTGGAAAACACGAAACATTAAGTGAGGCATACAGAGATGATTTTTAGCTCACCGTGGTGAGCTTATACAATGGTTGTGCGTCCGTCGTCCGTCGTCGTCCGTCGTCGTCGTCGTCCGTCGTCGTCGTC
>NMRB01003831.1:21485-46437 GCA_002633025.1 Notospermus geniculatus | reverse complement strand
AAACACAAAAACTGCGATTACGCCTTTAATACTGGACGGAATTTCACAAAATTTTTATGGTAGGCTCATCTAGCAAGGGTACATAATATACTCTGCGGGTTTTCAATTACATTCATTTTTCAGCCCTGTAGGGGGCGCTTTGTAAAAAACACATAATTTCCCTTCCGCTCTGTAACTTATGAACGACTGAAAATGTTGGGTTGATATTTGGTGGAGGGATGTGTCATGGGCCAATGGTGTGTCGCGTCAAAGAATCGACCAAATCTGATTTTCCACTTTGCCACCAGGGGGCCAAAAAGCCGAATCACATAAACTGTGATTGTGCCATTAATACTGAACGGAATCTTCAAAATACATGCCCGTCGGCCTTGCACCCGGGGCGACGGGGGACGTTCAATGCTGTGCTTGTTTGCAATGCAATAAACAAATAACATCACTTTTTACAGCAAAAAATATAACAAGATATATTGAAAATATCGTCTCAAAAACCCCAGGCCCGGCCTTGCCCCCTCGCCTGAAGGATCAATCGAAATACACCCCAAGTTCCCATAGAAATAGCGCCAAACGCTCATCAACAGTGCAATGGAAATTTGTGGAACTGTGACTGACGATCCATACAGCTGCTTGAATGGCTTTATGAATGGTCAGATCTTCGTCGCATTTCTGCGACAGCCGCACTCAGAGGGTTAATGAATAAAGCGAAAGTTCTCCCAATCTATTCTAACTTTTATGGCCCGGATGCAAAATCAACCACGGTCTGCCTGGCGGCCATCAGATTATAGCAGTGGTTACACACTACATAAATCCCTGTGCTTTCCCCGGATTTTGCGGTTACACCTATAAATCGCTGAGTCTAAATAGACCCGTGTCTGAAATCCCCGTGCTTATTAGCCCCAGCGAGCTCGAAGGGGCAACGCCGGGGCTATTTAGACACGGGGATTTTATGTAGTGTAACACGAAATCCCCGTGTTTATTTGTAGTTCCAAGCACCCGGCGACAGACGGCGATGCATATCGATGAGTCATGCGCGTGCGTAGGCCTATAGGATATTTTACGCCTCCAGTAGCCACTCGATGACGGAGAGTTGCCTACATGCAGTGCCCCTATCGCCGGGATATGGAACTTATTATCCCACCGAACGTAAGTTCGGTAGGGATATAGAGAAACCCCTGTGTGTCCGTCCCGCCGTCAGTCCGGCTGTCGTCCGTCCGGGCATTGCTCCCAACACTGATATGTACCTCCCTCTGTCATTAGACTATTATGTCCAACCCGGTGAGCACATGGTCCATGGACCATTTCATTTTATGGGGCCTAAGCTCACTTAAAGTAACGGTCAAAACTAGGATGATGTTTAAAAAATGTGGTGTAGAGTGATGAAATGGATAGGTCACTGAGTATCCATCTGGCCGACATTCGGTACCTCGCTGCAATGAATGCTCGAAGCAAGAAATGTTGGACGCCAGACACCATTTCTGAAACACTGAATGGGGTTCTTGGTTGTGTCACCCAGACCCGCTGCATTCAGAATGAGACTAATGCATTATCGATTTGAAACATACGCACGAGATACATGTACCAAGGTATTTTAGAATCTGTCATCTTCGTGAAATCTTTCCCCACCTCTCATCTCTGGCACAGAACATGTATGTGACCTCACCATGCAGTCGGGATCGGGACAGTAACTGATACACCAAACACAAGATAAAAGGCTCTAGTGTGAGCACGCGGCTATAGGGGCTCGATCATTTTTCACTCGACATTTGGAGTAGCAAATCCACCCTATTCTATGACTTTTGAGCACAATTACATACAGAACAACAAGTACAAGTATACAAGAACAACAAGTATTGTATTTTATACGTGTTTTTATCTGGTCAATACGGTATGCAGAGACACCAAATTTACTCCTGGGTCTCTTCTGTTTGCTTGTGAATGTTATCATCCTACCCAAAAACATGAGTTCCTTGCGTAGGTAGTGCAGAACAAACCCAAAAATTTGCACTCCTTTTTAGCTCACCGGGGTGAGCTATTACGATGGGGAAGCGTCCGTCGTCGTCCGGCGTCGTCCGTCGTCGTCCGTCGTCGTCGTCGTGTTCCGTTAGCAGGGCACGTTTCGTAACCGCTGGGGCTGTGGATCTGAAACTTGGTACATACATAGCCCTAGGTCGCATGACCCATGACACCAAGTTTCGGTCCGATTCGATTGTTGGCTTGGCCACCAGGTGGCCAAAACCAAAAACACAAAAAGTGCAATAACTCCTGAACTAATAACTGGATCATCTCCAAATTTTTATCATAGGTGTATCTAATGAGGATACATGACATATGTAACGAGTTTTTGATTTGACCTACTTTTCAAGGTCACAGAGGTCAAAGTTTGACAAAAGTGACGAACCTCTCACAGTTTGTTATTATTTCACCGAGCGACTTCATATTTTGCATAAACATGCATTGGAGGGGTACCTTCAAAAATACCAAGTTTCGGCCCGATTGGACATCCAGTATGGCCGCCAGGTGGCGTAACCTGAAAATCAAGTAAGTGCTATTACTCAGGAACGACTTGACGCAGAGGGCTCAAATTTGATATTTACCTCCATCTAGATGACCTTTACATGCACGTCAAATTTCAGCCTGATTTGACTTCAAACATGGCCACCAGGTGGCGTAACCCAAAAATCATCAAAGTGCTGTAACTCAGGAACGCTTTAACCCAAAGCGCTCCAATGTGCTATGTGGGCCCCTGCAGATGACCTTTATGACCATGTGAAGTTTCGGCCCGATCGGACATCCAATATGGCCGCCAGGTGGCGTAACCCGAAAATCATCAAAGTGGTGTAACTCAGGAACGACCTGACCCAAAGCACTCCAATGTGCTATGCGGTCCCCTGCAGATGACCTTTATGTGCATGTGAAGTTCCGGCCCGATCGAACATACAATATGGCGCCAGGTGGCATAACCCAAAAATCATCAAAGTCCTACCTGGGAGTGACTTGACCGAGATTGCTCATAACACTGATATGTACCTCCCTCTGTCATTAGACTATTATGTCCAACCCGGTGAGCACATGGTCCATGGACCATTTCATCTGTAATTCTCCGACAGTAATGACATGAAAAATTTGGACAATCAGTCTTCTTATTGCAGGGAATGCCAAGACTGAAAAGAAAATGAATACAATAACAAATATAGCGGCCGAGCACAACAGCATTTTGTAAAGCCTAGCGCACATCAACCTTGCGACTGGAAGCAACTACCGGCAATGGCGTTTCCGGCAACGGTGGGCAACTGGCTGGAAACAGCAGCAACTGATCAGATCCTCAAACAGGTCGATGTGCGCGCCCCGGCAATGCTATTGCCGACCGTTGCCGCTAGTTTCAGCCAATTGCTCATGTTCTACTCGTTGCCGACTGTTGCCACTTGTTGCCGCAATGACCAGTCACCCTGGGGTTTCATTGATGATGTCATCAGGGGGCCGCCATCTTGGATTTTAGGAGTTGGGGGTCTTGACCACCTGCTGACCCTAAACTGTCAAATATAGTTGGAAAGAATCACAGCAAATACATTTTTTGCAATGCAATAAACAAATAACATCACTTTTTACAGCAAAAAATATAACAAGATATATTGAAAATATCGTCTCAAAACCCAAGGCCCGGCCTTGCCCCCTCGCCTGAAGGATCAATCGAAATACACCCCAAGTTCCCATAGAAATACCGCCAAAACGAACGCTCATCAACAGTGCGATGGAAATTTGTGGAACTGTGACTGACGATCCATACAGCTGCTTGAATGGCTTTATGAATGGTCAGATCCTCGTCGCATTTCTGCGACAGCCGCACTCAGAGGGTTAATGAAAAAAACGGAAGTTCTCCCAATCTATTCTAACTTTTATGGCCCGGATGCAAAATCAACCACGGTCTGCCTGGCGGCCATCAGATTATAGCAATGGTTACACACTACATAAATCCCTGTGCTTTCCCCGGATTTTGCGGTTACACCTATAAATCACTTAGTCTAAATAGACCCATGTCTGAAATCCCCGTGCTTATTAGCCCCAGCGAGCTCGAAGGGGCAATGCCGGGGCTATTTAGACACGGGGATTTTATGTAGTGTAACCACGAAATCCCCGTGTTTATTTGTAGTTCCAAGCACCCGGCGACAGACGGCGATGCATATCGATGAGTCATGCGCGTGCGTATAGGATATTTTACGCCTCCAGTAGCCACTCGATGACGGAGAGTTGCCTAGATGCAGTGCCCCTATCGCCGGGATACGGAACTTATTACCGCACTTTTAACCGCTCACCGTGTCAACGCCGTGTTTTTACTGGTTCGGAAAAATCACATGTCTCAAAAATCATGGGGATTTTGGATAAAGGTGTAACCAGGGCTATAGTGGCCAAAATCTTAAGGCACCTCCCCCAATCAACTCTTCTGTGCCACCAAAATATGAAATCAATCAATGGTGGCCCATTGTTACATACATGAAAGTCAGTTTCCACTGTAGCCGCATTCACTGCCAAAAAACAAGTGAACTCGGATCGGACCGAGTACGGTACGGCAAAAAAGTGGCAGTGTAAACCTGCCAAGTGTATCCGCGGTCTGGACCAGAAGTGAACCGTACCGAGCCCCCCAGAAGGTGGTGGTCTCGGTCCAGACCGTGTACGGTACCCCGACCAAATGTGGCAATGTAAACCTGACGCACAGCGAACTGACGAACCGAGCCCACTTACCTGGGATGGTGAGCATGCGTGCACTTCTTCCTACCTTGCGTCACTCGCGGGAAAACTCGGCATGGATTCCGCCATTTTGATTCCGGAAGCCGCCGCTAAGGGCTATTGATATTGGCCGCCATTTTATTGTTGACGTCATTTTAGGATTCCATTTTCCAGTAAAATTTCATTCTCGGTGGTCTTAAAATGGCGATAATCCATGTGATATGACGTGTTCGATGACGTTTAGCACCCAGGAACATTGCGCGGTGATTCATCGCTGCAGTCTGAACGGTACAAATGAAGTGGACCTGGTCCGGTTCGAGTACGGTTCACTTCAACTGGACCGAAATGTTTGGCAGTGTAAACGCGGCTTATGTCGTAATACTAAATACATGTAATACTTACTCTGTACCTCTTTTTCTGCGGCCCAATCTCATCATACAAAGGGCTCGCCTGGAGAGTTCCATGGGCTCATCCTGTTCGTCCTCCATCGTCAATGCATCCTCCTGTAATTCAGTTGCGAATGCAATGACAGCACCCAGCAAAACAAGGAGGGTCGCAATTTTCATATTGTAATACCAGAGTATCTTGTTGTTGTGCATCGGATTCCAGATTGTAGAAGATTAAGCCAAAGGTACAACTATACTATATTATATTCAGAAATTTGAAGTGGCGTCGGAAGTCGAGTGCCAGGTGATAGGCATCTAGCTACCTCAAGGCCAGGAGTGGCAGGTGAGACAAATCTGAGGGTTCTCGATATTCCATCACGTACGCTAAGATAAATTCGATATTTCGAAACTCCTGGAATATCCACGGTGCCAAAGTTTCATATCTGCATGTCAAGAAGAGCTCAACTCTGTGACAAACACCAAAATCGCAGTTGCACGGGCACAGAGGTCTGGCATTGCCGCGGTCCAGCTAGCTTCTCTTGATGATCATTACTGACCACACAGGCTGTCATCCTCCCACAGCAGGGCTTTGGTTTCGTTCCTCTTCATACACTCCACACAAAGTTTGTGTGAGCGGATGAAGAGGAGCGAGGTAAAAACCCCTGCTGTGGGAGGATGACAGGCTGTTGATTATCTGTTTGAATCCAAGTCTTGACACTGGCGCTTGATATGAAAATGTTGGAGGAGATAGATCCAAGTGAAGGCCTACTGTGGCCTATTTGGCCGGCTACATTTAAAGTTTGGGGTTATAGTCTGATATCAACTACAGTAGAGGTTCTCATCTGACTTCACACTTTAACCCCTAGTCTATCCTGAAACCTTTCAGTAGAACTCAGATGAGCTGCTCATTCAGCGCTACAATCGAGCATTTCTGACCGGTACCCATTTATACACCTGGGTGCATGACCTGGGTGGAGAGGCCAGGATGGCAAAGAGACTTGCCCAAAGTCTCACGCCCAGTGGATTCGAACCCGGGACTCTCTGACCCCTAGTTGGAGACACGAACCACTACACCACTAGGCTCCTCACCACCGAACACGCCCCGAGTGAGCGTGTTCGATTACTAGCGCCGCGCTTCCCCGAGTGAGCGCCCAGCATTCTTGTTAGCTCTGAGTCACAACTCATTCCTGGCCCAAGTGAGTGACCCTGCTCTGAGCCAGTTACTTCGGGAAAAGATGGCGGCGAAGCTGAATCAACAAATGGAGAAAGAGGAAATGCTTTGACGCCATGACACTTACTCGAGCCAGGCGTGAGGCCGTTCATTTGCTTGGCAATTCATAGACTGGTACCCGGTCCCTACATAGCTCAGACGGAGAAAGGGACCGGTATTGGGTGGCCATACTTGGCAGAAAGCTGCCATAATATGATGTCACAGAGGATACTAAACCAATCAACTGCGACGTTACAAATTCAAATTCAAAAAGAGCTAGCCAATCAACTACGTCGTTACATCAGGCAATACCGGTCCCTTATCCTTGAGCTATGTTGGGACCGGGAACCAGTCTAGGCCCTTCATAAACGCCATGACACTTTACTCTAACCAGGTGCGACATCATTCGTTTACTTGGCCTTACTACATGTAGGTTTTACCAGATCACAGGAGCATTGTCCGTTGCTAAAAAAATTCCCCTAGTTATTTGCACTCCTCCTGGGATGTTACTGCTAAAAAGATTTCATCAGCACAACCACAAGATGACCAATTCTCCACAAATACTCCCAAGGTGGCCATCTTTGGCACAATTATGCAAGAAAAAAGTGTAATTGACGGGATGACTCAGGAAAAAATCTACGATATTAACCAAAACAAGACTGACGTTGATTTACTGAAATGTAATGTTGTATTAACTTTTATCGGTGTCATGTACATTTGCCTAACATTTCTGTACATTACACAGAGAATAATGTACACAAACATAGCCACTGGACGTGGAACAAACTTATCCTAATATTCGCAGCCCCCGAGTTGAAGTTTTGCCAGAATGTATATTGGTTGCTCTGGAGGAAATGTTTCTCCTGAGGATCTCGGATAAAAGAGTATGGCGATATTGCTGAGATTATACAGTACAGTCCATAATTAAAGTCCACCGCGCTGCGTATCCCGCGCGCGGGACGTCCACGTCTCACGCAATGCATGAGATTCTACCCTGCGCGCCGTCCACACAGTCCCTCGCGCCTCCGACGCAAGGGCCGCGCGAGGGAGGCGCGCAGTGTAGTAAAGTACACTGTGTGTTAAGTGCACAGTACGTGCGCAGTACACGCCACGGGATAGATTTCCATTTTTTGGGCGATATTCCCCCGCACACCCCATGTCGGCCTATCACGATTCTCACAACAATCTCATCTTATCGACGAGGGTTTGATAGTTAAAAAATTGACTAACTTTGGTGGAAAAACGATGTTTTAGAGCAAGGATTGTGGACCGATTTTGATGTTTAGGCTACATCCGCGAACATCAAGGCCAACATGACGGCGAAAAACCCCCGGGAAAAACCCATAGAATCGTGATGAAATGTGGTGAAACGTTGGTCAAAAACAAAAATATTAGGGCACTTGCCGTCCCTTCCTATGCAGGAAACAAAACACATGCTACATTTTTACCAACTAACGAACTTACAAACAGGACCAGACCAAAATTTGGGTTTAATCATGACAAGTTACGACCGTGTTTAAGGTTCGTCGCTAGGCCACATCACTTCCTTCCGTTACCGTATTTGGATCGCTGGTGGGCGGAGTTTCAGATTATTTTGCATAATTTTTTTANCGCTGGTGGGCGGAGTTTCAGATTATTTTGCATAATTTTTTTTAAAATGGTCAAAAAATATTGTGATCTACACTTTAAAAAATAGCACATATTTCGTTTACTATAAAGGAATGAAAAATATTGAGTAAAACTGATGTTTGTGCGTGTTTATAGCATGCTTTTGTGGCTGAACACGTGTTATGATAAACACCTCAGAGATGACAGCTGTCAATCATAGGCCGCCGTGGCATGCAGTCTGTTGGGTGTTTTGGCGACGTTTTCTTCTGCGTGCTCCCTCTTAGGCCTATGAAGCAATGCGAATGAGGAATACACAGCAGGACTAACCCAGAGGACATTCCCCCCATCCGTTCTCATATTTAACAAGATCAATGGTCACAACTTCGGTGTTTTTCGGCACAGGTAGGTACCGGTAGGCCTAACGGAATGGCTTTGTTGAGGGGAACGATCTCTACTGTGCATGCACATTTTGACGTTACCTGAATTAGCCGTGTAGGCGGCGCTGAGACACGAGTTGTGTATCCTCTCCCATGTCTCCAGTCATTCCGATGCTGCAGCTTCAGCTTCCCGGCAAAGAATCAACAACTAGAGGCCTGGCGGCCTGGTAGCTTCGCTGTGACTTAGGAATCACCTGAATATATATGGCAGCGTCATTTGGTTGCTCTATAATATACTGGTACCGATGTATAAGCTTGTAACATGCAGGGGAATGGCATTTGCCAGTATGGAGGAACCAAATTGGGATGCATGTTGTCATGTATTGCTTGTTAATGATGAAGACGAGGATGTATGAAAATAAAATATTTATTGTATATCTTGATTGTCTTGACCAGCAAGTGATTAGATTAATTTAGATACACTGATTAAAAATAATCATGTTCACAAATTTTAGCTGCAATCAGCAGAGTACATGTTGTCAACCGAGAATTAACATGGCGTAATTGCATTGTTAGCTTAACCCAAGTCCCAAATTCCCTGTGTATGAGTTCCTTATAAGCTGAGGAATGGAGGGTCAAGGAGAAAATGCTGATAGACCCAGTTAATTCTCGGTTGATGATTGTATTTATAGCTGCATTTATACCACAAACATTTCGATCCAGTTGAAGTGAACCGTATTTGGATATGTTGGACTGGACGAGGACTCACTGCACAACTGATCTAAAGTGTTGCTCTTCATTGAGTGGAGGCAAGAATCTTGTGCGGAATGCATGTTTAGTATTCATACGCGTGAACCCAAGNGTCCCAAATTCCCTGTGTATGAGTTCCTTATAAGCTGACGAATGGAGGGTCAAGGAGAAAATGCTGATAGACCCAGTTAATTCTCGGTTGATGATTGTATTTATAGCTGCATTTATACCACAAACATTTCGATCCAGTTGAAGTGAACCGTATTTGGATATGTTGGACTGGAGGAGGACTCACTGCACAACTGATCTAAAGTGTTGCTCTTCATTGAGTGGAGGCAAGAATCTTGTGCGGAATGCATGTTGAGTATTCATACGCGTGAACCCAAGTGATGCGAGGATGAAAGTGTTTGACATGCTTTGCCAAAATGTTGCCTTTTTTCCTGTGATATCCTACATGTATGTAAAAATCAAATAAATGCAAGTGAGGTTTGGTAAATAATATACCTGATAACATGTCATGTGCAACATATGAACACATGAAATTACCCGTGCCATGAATATGAGAAAACGAAGTTGGCATGCTTTGCAAACTAAGAATCATGTAAATGATAAGATTTGGTGAGTATACTTGATAACATGACCCAGTATTACCATGTACTACACATACGTGAAATTACTTTTGCCACGAAAATGAGAAAAAAGGAAGTTGGCATGCTTTGCCAAACTGTTACCTTTTTCGGTGGCACTGTGTATTATGTAAGAATCATATAAATGCAAAAATTTGGTAAGTGGGCCTACATAGTGGAACATCATGTATTACATATTATGCAGAAGGTATCAGGCTCTTGATACATGAAGCCTTGTTTGAGGAGACGTCATGGTTAGTTTTCCATTGGAGTGTCACTGTCGTCAGTAATGCTCGTAATAGTTGTGCCAAGACGAATGTCAGTTAGGCTCAGCGGCAGGAGTAGCAGGATTGCCTCTTCAAATTCAGATGGAGTAGGATTCTGAAGATGGAGAATGTGGTCGTTCATCATTGATGTTGGTACCGTGACAGCAGTGAGCATTTCATCTAAGAAAGTGGCCACTCTTGTTGTTATTTCTTCGACTGCGATGAAGGTGATGTTGACTGGTGCCACTGGTTTGTTTGATTTCTGAAAGAGTGTAGGAATGCTTCATTAATTCAAATGAATCAATAACTGAGCAATAATGATAAGATAAATGACGTTTTGCAAAAGGTAGGAGATTTGGCAGTAAATTGAATTGGTGGTAGTTATGGTAATGCAGTTAAATGGGAAATGCATTAATTCAGATCTAGTCAGTAGTTTATAGCTGTGGTTACAGTACATAAAATGCGCAGGTTTTTTGCGGTTGTGGTCACACGTATGAATTCTAATTATGTTCTTGGTTATTGGAGGGCAGGCCAGCAATCTTGGTACTGGGTGTTATGGGATTATTGGTTTGGAGTATGCTCTGAAAGAATATCACATCAAGTGAGACACTGCATTCTCGACTCTGCATATTGAGGTTGTGAACCCCAATGCGCATGCGGTATTGTGCTAACGAGATCCCCATAATGAATGGTACTTCAAACGTGTCTGATTTTATGCCTCTGTATTTGCTAGTACAAGGTGTGAAAGTACCAGTTTTCTCATCCTGAGACTCAGGTCATTTCACTCGGCCATCGCCTCCCTTATGCCCTGAGCTAATCGGTCGCTTCTGAATGGGGAGGCCGGCTGTTCCAGTTACCTCCCACCTCCTACTGTTGTATTGTATCAAAGGCGAATACCTTGTTACACTGCGTCGAAAAGCATAAAAACACACCACAAACCATATGTCTTGTTCGATATTATTCATTTCGTGCATTTTTATGATCATTATGCGACATTAAAGATAATGTATCACGGATATTTTCGCGGGCCACGAAATTCATTGTTTATTTACATTTTGTTTGTTTATGTCCAGGCTTTCTTTGTCTNTAAGTCACCGTTTCGTCCGTTACGTCCGTTCCGTCGGTTAGCTACAAGATACCTATTAGTACGTTTGAGTCATCTGGAGCTCGATGGGCGGACCTTCGGTTGTCAGGCAGACCTTGGTATTGTTGGTGAAGTCTGGCTATTGACATGCGTTTTATTGACAGGACACTTCCAGCCAATCCCATGCCTGTGCCTGTGTTCAATTTCAATCAAGGTCTAGTTGTATGTTCAATTTGAATCAAACCAAGGTCAGCTGGTTAGAAAACAATGTGCGTTGGACCGTTTAGAGTGAACCCTAAGTTCATTGTGGTCTGGGTTACTAAGGGTTTGATTGACATACGCCCATCGAGCTCCAGATGACTCAAACGTACTATAGTGTATACCCACCCTTATGTCAGCGTACAGATTTTGATCGTGCGTCTGACGCCGATGGTCTTGCGTCGAAGTATAAACTAGGCTTAAAGCTCATCCCCGGGGGCTCATCCATTGTCAAGTTGCCCTCATTTTCGGCAGTCGTGAGCAAACTCAGTCCTGTTTCGGTTCAAAGCGCGGAGAAGGGGACATTGTTGGAATGTGATGGCATGATTTTGATGGGTAATCGTTCACCGCCGAAACTCGTTCTCGTCTTTGCCGCCACTTTTCAGAACGGAAGCGCCGCGAGAGTGAGGGCGGAAAAGACAGACACCAATCTATTATATACGACAATGCCTGGCGCAGTGACAGCAGAAGTCGGTCAAACAGTGATTTCACGCGGTGGTGGAGAATTTAGTTGGCAATTGTCCATCTAAAAGCACGACATGGATCCAAAGAAGGGTGAGTAGTGTTTTGTTGATGTCTTGAACGTACGGTTTTGGGGGCCAGTATAACGTGGTTCAAAGTGGCGCGTGTAGTGGTGTTAGACTACTCGGTGTGGAGGACAACAGTCTTGTCGAACGTCGGTTTCCTCCTGCTTGGCCTGGAGATCAGTAGGCCTACGCATCCACTGCCGATTTGGCGTAGGCCTACCAGAAGCCGATGTTTACACAGCCTAGGCTATGCATCATGCCTGCCCTGTCACGCGGTCGGAACTCGGGATTCCGCCTTCTTCCAGATCGTTGGCTACTCCAGCCACAGGAACTTGTACCTCTAATTACTTGGGGTCCTACCCCCTATATAGGCTATAAAATACAGACTGTATTATATATATAGGGGGTAGGACCCCCCGTAATTAGAGGTATAGGGGGTAGGACCCCAAGTAATTAGAGGTACAAATTCCTGTGCTCCAGCTTAGATTCCTGAAGCTGATAGAGGCCTAACCAAAAGACACAGTCTTTTGTAGTCTTGGCTTCAGGAACCAGAAATCCGAGTGACATACCGTAAAGTATAGAATCTAGGCCTAGATACCGTATAGGCCTAGGCCCTACTGTTGGCCTATCCAACATCGTCTCTATTAAAGTTTATTTATTTCTCCGAGATGGTATAAATTTATTAATTGGCGGATGACCTCATGTGACCCTAGACTGATATCGTCACACACTTTGCCTTTGGGTCTAGGCGCTGTGTATTACATTTTGTAATGCTGTTTTAATACTTCGTAGGCCTGGCCGCCAGAATCGTATATTTCATAATTCGTTATTGTCCAGCAGAGAATAAAGGTAGGCCTATTGGTTACTCAGGTGAATCGGGGTCACTGTCCCGTGAACATTGTTGTCATTCTTCATTGATAATCACAGAATATCATAGATATTGCAAAGGGCATGGAATAATAACAGGTTTCTAAGGTGAAAGACATAGCTTCCTACCGGACTCGAACCCACGGACCCTCACATTAAAGGTCTGGGTCCACTTGTGCGATTCGCGCTGCGTGATGCGTCAAATCTTTTGTTAGGAAGCAGAACGGTGGAAAATAACAAAAGATTTGACGCATCACGCAAGGCAAAACGCACAAGTGGCCCGAGACCTTAAAGGCCCGTTTACACATGCAACTTTTCATATGCAACTTCATGCAACTTGTTTCATAAACCTGATGAGACCAAAAATTTCATCAAAGTTGCATGTGTAAACGGGCATGCAACTTGTTGCAACTAACTACATGTAACTGCAACTTGTTGCAAAATTAGGATCCAGATCCTATTTACTGGTGAAGTTGCAACAAGTTGCACGTCGCTGGCCAATGAGAATACAGCAAAAAATTATGTGACGTCTACTAAAGCCAAAATGGCTGCCGAACAAAGGATTCCCGCCAAAATACATGCAACTTGTTGCGAACTTCTGCAACTTATCGCACTGAATGTTGCAATGTGTAAACGTCACAGGTAGACTGCAGCAAGTTGCAAGTTGCAGCAACTTGCAACTTGTTGCAAACTACCTGGGACGGTTTACACATAGAAAAATCGATGCAACCTCCAGCGTGATCGAGTTGCAACAAGTTGCAGACCCGTTTACACATGCAACTTTTATGAAACTTTTTGGTCCCATCAGGTTTATGCAACAAGTTGCATGAAGTTGCATATGAAAAGTTGCATGTGTAAACGGGCCTTTAGGCGTCAGATCGATATTTCAAAGAATGTCGCATGAGGACGGTCATTCGAAACAATGGCTGGTATTTATAAAAGTTAGCAAATGCTTTTCCTTAAGATTTGCACAGTGAGGTCCAATGTAAATGCACTACAAAACTACATGTATAGCGATATCGATGTTACTTTCATTTTCAGGTCTCGAAACGCATAGGCCTATTGTACAATGCAATACGGTTGATTTACAAATAGTCCAAATTACCAGTTGCTGTGCATGTTGCGCTTCAGCAAAAACGCTGTTGTTTGCAGAAGACATATTTTTTTTCCATTTCTGTCGCTGTCTCGCAGCCCAAGACCCAATGGGGTCAACCAGATTGGGTAATTGGGTTGCTCAATTACTTTATTATACTATGTGATATATAAGCCCTCCACATGTCACACAAGACTTGAAAATAATTATGCGACGATGATGACGAATTTAAAGGTACTCTGAGTTCGAATTGTAAACATACGGTTTGTTTATTTACATGGTTGATTATAGGAAGTGGTTATTTGGCAAGCATATATGCTTGCCGAATACACAGAAATTAGTCTTAAATGGCAAGCAAACATTAGTGAATATTCATGACCACCGATCAGAATGGACCAATGAAAATTAAGGCCTAATTAGACCCCATTAATTATGCAAACAGTAGACGAAGATGGAGTCCTCCGACTCGCCTTCGCCGCCGTCGCAAAAAGCACCGAAAAGTTGTGATTGGGAGCAGGCTATGCCTCCAACGAAGATTAAGACGGCGTTAAAGGCATCGAACTGTTTATTTGCACAGCTACATTGTAACTGCAGTGTATGCAGTAAAAGCGTAGTCTTGGACGCACGTCTAGCTCATTAATTATGCGGCGCTGAGCAGGCTGGCGTGGGAGACCGTGGCGTGTGGTGGAGGGTGCCTTGCAGTAGGGAGCCACCAACAAGCGATTTTCAGAAGAAAATGTCCATTTATCGAGCCTGGTTTGCCAAACAGTACGCGAAGTTTGGCTTAAACGTCGAGTTACACGCATTGCCCTGAACCAGGTAACAAATATCCTCCGCCCACCTGCAGTCACTTGATTAGCGTAGTGGTCAGGATGTCGGCTCAACAACCTGAAGGTCGTAGGTTCGAATCTCGCGTTGTCTCACTCGTGGTTTTTTCTTTTTTTCTATTTTTCCCTTTTCTCTTGTTTTCTTTTTTCCTTTTCTCTCAGAAAAGGCATATCAAGAAGAAACGTTATGTGTTTTCGTACAAAAATAGACCCGAACAGTCGAGGATGCCAACAAACGACTGCCGGATGGTGGCCTCATTATTGGCCACAGTAGTCAATGCTCATAGGTGTGGTTGCCATTGACTTGAATTTGACTTGAATATTGTTGTTTGGGTCCCGTTAAGTAAGTTCCATCGCCCCGCCTGCTTAAAATCAGCGCCGTGCCTCTCAAAAAGTACAACATGAACATCAAGTTTTTACTCTGTGTAATTGTGCCCCCCCCCCACCTTGCTTGCACCTGGATAGGTAATAAAATTTCATCCAAAACAATTTGCATACCGGTACATGTATATGCTTGCTCAATAACCGAACGTGCTGAATAATATGGCAAGCACATATCCTGATTAATATTCATTAGGGGGTGTGACATGCTTGCCAAATAGGGACATTTTTCAGCATTAGATGGCAAGCATGCTTGCTAAATAAGGACGAAAAAGGGAACTGTTTGGCAAGCATGCTTGCCAAATAAACCCGGCCTTGATTATAATACATGGTTGACATGGTTGATTATAATACAGTAGTTATTTTTCCTGGGACAGGTTGCAGCACCATGTACCAAAACATAAATGTTATCTATTTTTATATCTATCTTGATAAATATTCTTGTAACTGAAATATATTTATGATTTTTCGCTCAAAAACAAACAAAAAAGTTGTGAAAGGCGAGATTTAGTTCGATTTTATCTGATTTGTTAGTACCACATGTTGACAATAGGTGGCACACCGTAATGTTCACAATTCGAGACCGCATGCCAGACCGCAGGCGCGGATCCGGGGGACGCATCCGGTGCGCGCACCCCCTTTCGGCCATCCTGAGAATATCAGGGGTTCTTACTGCTCGCTCCCTTCGTCACCGCAGACGAAGGGAACGAGCACTAAGAACCCCTGATATTCTCAGGATGCTTTCGGCCATCAAATCTGTAAAATTGACCGTGAAGTTCTGAAATTTGGAGCAAATCATTGAAATTCGCGGCAGATTTCAATGTTTCTAGCACAGTGCGCCCACTCTATTTCCGAAATCGTGGATCCGCCCCTGGACCGTCGATACAATAGGGAGCTTGAGAAGTGAATGGTAAACGACAACTTAACTGATGGAGGTCACCTCCTAATCCCTGTCTTTCACTCAGACGGGTTTATTTAGGTCATTTCTTTGTCTCGGATAGTTTTAAAAGGTGCCCACAGATCGACATTGCGTCTTGAAGCAACTCGACGAATCCGTCGCAGATAAAAAAACAACGCGCCGGTTGGCATTTCAGCGATTGAGAGGAACTCGGAGCAACTGGCAGTTAACCCTTTCAAGCCGGATCTCGCCGTTTGGCGAGTTGGGCCTGTAGGCCTACCACACACCCTCGCACATGTTCAAATTGACCTAGAATCGCAGCCAGTAGACCGATTGATGTCTGCTTTTTGCATATTTTTAATGCGAGACAACCCCCTCCCCTCTCAAAACGCGATTTTGCTCTGTTTGAAGAAACCTGGCTAAAATTGCGTTTTAACATTTGTCTAGATTGACAGACTCCGAAGTGCAAATCTGACTTGTTGTGACAAAATGGCTATATCTCCGGAACGCCGACGACAAATTTCGACCAATTTTCAGACGCGTAGGAGCAACGGTTATCGAGATACAGACGTTTAAAGATTGGCAACCTGACGAAAACGTATAGGCAGAATGCGACTGTTTCCTCACAACTTGCATCTTCGGCTCTGGCCTGTTTCTCTCACAGACATTTTGGAAGTTCAGCAAACCTGCATGAGGTCGTGGCCCATTTAGTTGCCTCCAGAATGAGTGCCTTGTCATCCGTTTTGGTTGCAAATTTTGGGAGCTAGGCGCGCCTTTTGTAGAGACATCAGAAATTCATGTTGCGAAATTTACAATTTTCAACTTCATCCAGGCCCGAAAGGGTTAATACCTCGAACAGCACGCTCATGTCGACAGCGCGTTCCTTGCCCTCGGTCCATTCCAACAACCAGTTGCCGAAAAATACGTAGAACATGGGGAAGTCGAAGCAACTCGCGGCGACTGGCGGATCCGGCAGTTTCCCGGAGACGCAAGCGCGCTCAGGTCGACAAAATCGGCAACTGATCAGTCACTCCGAGTTGCTTCCATCGCCGTAAAGCTAGTTGCCGCGATTTGTTTCAAGACGCAATGTCGACCTGAAAGAGCGGTTTACACATGCAACTTTTCATATGCAACTTCATGCAACTTGTTGCATAAACCTGATGAGACCAAAAGTTTCATCAAAGTTGCATGTGTACGGGCATGCAACTTGTTGCAACTTCCAACTGTGCAACTTGTTGCAAATTTAGGATGGTACTCCTGCAACTTGTTGCGAACTTACTAGATCACGCTGTATGTTGTGTAAACGTCACAAGTAGACTGCAACAAGTTGCAGGTTGCAGCAACTTGCAGGTTGCAGCAACTTGCAACTTGGTGCAACCTAGTGTAAACCCTCCTTAAGCTCCTTTAATAATATGTTGGATAGAAGAGTCCGTATAATCCGACGCCGCCCCAAACCACCTCCTTCATTCTTGATTGCGTTGGCGTTTCGGGAGGCTTTGCGAAAACTCTCAAATGTCTGTCAGCTGCAAAGCCCCCGAAACGCCAACGCGAAACATCTATCCTTCTGTTTGGTGCTCTCTTCGTGACATCGAACAAGGGTTTGGCGTTTGCGTTTGCGTTTCGGGGGCTTTGCGAAAACTCTCTATTGCAATGGCAGAATCACCTTAATTCTTGTGAACGTGAACACCGCGAAAACCATGTGTGACATTTTTGAATATTCCCCATCTGGGTGTTCCCCAGGGACGGATCCACGAATTCCAAATTTCAGAATTTCACGGTCAGTTTTACAGATTTGTCGGCCGAAAGGGGGGGGGGGCGTGCGCCGGCTGCGCCTCCTTGTATCCGCGCCTGTTCCCGTTATTATAGAGTAGGGAATTTTCGCAAAGCCCCCGAAACGCCAAAGCGAACGCCAATCCCATTGTTCGATGCTACGAAGAGACCACCGAACAAAAGGATTGACGTTCCCGTTGGCGTTTCGGGGGCTTTGCGAAAACTCCCTATTGTCTGACGGAACAAGCGGCGACTTGACAACAGGGGACACACAGAGAAACGTGTTGATCTGTCTGCTACCGTTTCCCAAAAAGGGGGAACAATGACGAACGGGAATACTGGCCGATATTACACCTGATCTAGTGTCGACTACATGCGAAATAAACAAAGTTTATACAATGTCATACTGTGTTATACAATGTTATTATTTATTTACTGACCTCATGAGTGGACTTGATGGTCAGCTGTTTAAATTGTGATGATTGATAATGAGTTATCAATTTAATTTATAGGCCTACTTGACATGCTTGACACGTTGTGTGTATTTCCTGTATTTTAACCCTTTCGCGCCCGGATTAATTTGAAAGGTGTACATTGTGTAACATGAATTTCTCATGTGTTTACAAAAACGTGCCTAGCTCCCAAAACTTGCAACCAAAACTGGTGCCAAGCCACTCATTCTGGAGGCAACGAAATGGGGCACGACCTCATGGTTTGCTTGTTCTAAAATGTCCGCGAGAGAAACAGGCCAGAGCCAAAGATACAAGTTGTGAGGAAATAGTCAAATTCTGCCTACGTTTTGGCCAGGTTGCCACGTCTATCTCGAAAACCGTTGCTTCTACGCGTCTGAAAATTCGCAAAATGCCACTTTTTTCTCCTCTTTCTTTTGGCGCTAGCTGCTTCCGTTCCGACGATATAGCCGTTTTGACACAACAAGTCAAATTTGCACTTTGGAGTCGGTCAATCTAGACCCCAGGCATGCCAGGACAAACGTTAAAACGCAATTTTACCCAGGTTTCCTCAGAGCAAAATCGCGTATTGGTGTGTGTGTGTGTGTGGGGGGGGGGGGGNNAAAAATATCCAAAGAGAACATCAATCGGTCTACTGGTTACGATTCTAGGTCAATTTGAATGTCCGAGGGTGTGTGGTACAGGCCACGCTCGCCAAACGGCGAGTTTGGGCGCATAAGGGCTAACCTGGCGCGGAACGGTCACCGTTTTTATCGGCACTGCCACAGCCACTCATGATGCCACTGACCATCAAGCCGATATGTTTTTAGCCCGCTTGGCCCATAGGCCAAAAGGGCTTATGCTGTGCTTGGCGCCTTTAGTAGTGGTCTGTCGTGCGTGCGTTAGTGCGTGCGTCCGTAAACTTTTCCCTTGTCAGATGGATAGCGCCTTCAGTTTTTGACCGATCATTTTCATATTGCATATGGGTGTGTATGACCACAAAATCTAGGTCAAGTTCGATTTTGGGTGCGATACGATTTCTACTTTGGCCTGTAGGGGGCGTTTTGTGAAAAAATTCAAAGGCCTGTATTTTGCGAATGGCTTGAGCTATCACGATGAAACTTTGTACGCATGTACCTCTAGCTTGTGGTGACTTGCACACGAAGTTTCGGTGCAATCTGATTCTCCACTTTGCCACTAGGGGGCCAAAACGAAAATATCNGTGGAACCAATGCTGTGGTTTCTTGCATGGCCTTCTTGTTTTTCAGGCAACCAAACTATGAAGTCACCACAAAATGATATCTTTCGGATTGAGATTAATGCTGACTTTAAAACTGTACGTTGCACAGTTGACCTACCTTTATCCGCATACCTTTTGCGTACGTCATGTGGAAAATACGCTTGAGTTCATTGCGTATGGTATGGGCGCATCATGCGTCTCTTCTGCGTAATGTCGGCGCACCACAGGTGAATGACGTTACGTCTTCACTGCGTGCCTTTCGCGGTGGCGCACGACGTCCACGGAAGATACGAGGACGATATGCGCATGATGATGCATGTGGTACGCGGATGGTCCGTGGCGCGGAAGGGAACATGTTGAAAGCTGTAGAAAGACCATGTTGAAAGGGGGTTTAGATGGTTCAACAGCTTTCAACAATGTTCAACACCTTTCAACATTCAACACCATTTAACAAATGTTGAACCATGTCAACCCCCTTATGACGTAATCTGCTGAAATAGGGAAATTTGAAATTTTGTGAATTTCGTGAGACGCGAAATTATTCTTGGGGTGGCTTTCCATTGGCGCGTTTCCGTGCGCGGAAACGCTCGAAAGCATTGTTTGTTTCTGCTTCGTTGGTCACGGCGCAGGAAAAAACAATGCTTTCGAGCATTTCCGCGCACGGAAACGCTCCAATGGAAAGCCGCCCTTAGTGTCATTTTTGACGGACGGACTTGTTTCCTTCGAAAGAAAGTGAAGAAAGTTAATACAGGAGTTCTCTTTTTTACAAGGCGCGCAACTCAACAATTGGTTATCGGAAAAATTTCCCCAAGGCAAGATTGCCGAGCGTCACTCTCCGAATCCATCGACTGTCCACGTCTTCTTGCAACACAAACTAATATACATACATATCGACCATGATAATCACATCTTTAGCTGGACATTGGGCCGGCAGAAGTCATTTGTGGAATATGCGATTGGTTTCTGATGCTACGTAATGATTTATTTGTGTTTCAAAGGCAGCGAGGAGATGGGATCAGCGAAAGCCGATATTGGGCTTGATGGGCAAATATGGCTGCCGGTAGGTGGTCGGTTTCATCTGACAGTGTGTCATTTGGTGAAAATCGATAGCTATAGGTATGCAAAAGGTTGGATGGTTGAGCTTGAACATGATCAGGAGCTGGGCTGGATGGAAAGTCACGGTGAAGATATCTGAGTCAGTTTGTCCTTCTTTCAAAAAGTAAAGGATGTTTTGCTTTACAAAATGACCATTGCCAAAAGGGTTATTGATCCCTACATGAGGGTAGGCTTCAAATCAAAGATTATCCTACATGTATATGAAAGGCTCATGCGCGGATCCAGGATTTTTGGCAGAGGGGTTCAGGGCTGCTGAAGGTGGTCATTGCAAGCGGGCGCTAATGGGGTGCGGGGAGCGGGCCTCCCCCAGAAAATTTTGAAATCTAGAAGACCATAGACATGATATCCTGACATCTAGGTATCAATACAGAAGCTTTTAAGTTTGTTTGCGTATTGGCACAAATTGTTGAGAAAAAATATTGGTGGTGGAGAGCAGGGGGTCACGACTCCCAAAAAACCCCTCCGGATCCGTGCCTGAAGGCTGTACGCCATAACGCACTTAAAGGCAATAAGTCGTGGCAGTCAAAAATGGCACGAAGAATAATTTTGTGGCCCACAAAATGCACAATTTCAAAATTACAAATTCCTCTATTTTAGAAAATTAGATCATATATAGACAGGCCAACATCTGCAGTTGACCATGTGCTAAATGGTATCCAAAGAGACTGAAGCCAAAGCAGCTGTGCAGTTGCATTTTTATGGAAATTATGCCATATTATAGTCGGCACTAATGTATCCAAGATTGTGGTGATCGATAGTTGTGTTCAGAATTTGGTTGCCACAACCGAATTCATTAAAAAAAAATCTCATTTGTAATCATATAATATAATATGACAGTGCATAATTCCAAATCTTCAACAAAGATCTTGGATGACAACTTGTTCATATAATTTTCTGGTGATTTGATGTTTGATATTGGCAATTATGACAATGTTTCTGGTGCAACATGTGGCTTTTGATTCCTTGGATCAGAACCATTCATATTAAATCATTTCATTGTGCAAAGCATTTAGTTTCAATCAAAGTACTCATTATCATGTTTGAAGGGGATTTATACCCTCCAGATGAGCACCAAATTCCTTTTCAAGAATAAATTGCTTTCTCTCTCTCCACTGATTTCTAGCACACAACGTTACTGAAGAATAATCTGAAAAAGTGATTTCTGCCGGGTGGAATTCTCCCAATAATTTTCCAACGGGAAGTGAATCTAGAGAGATAAACGGCCCAATCAGGCTGATTATAAACTACTTGACTCGCTGTAATCACGTTTTCACTTGGCATGTTTATGGACAAAAACTTTGTCAATTTCTTTACGATGGGAGTTTTAAGTTTGCCATGCCGATGAAATCACATTTTGCGTGGATTTTATCTGAGTGTTGAGTCAGCTGTGAGAGCAAGGATAATGTACAAAATCTACTCAAACCTGGCCCATGGCAGTCATTCTACTGAGGAGCCTGATAGCCTAGTGGTTATCACGTCCGCTTAGCAAGCGACAGGTCCCGGGTTCGAATCCAGCCCAGGCCATATGGGATTTCATTCCCGGCTCTTCACGTCCGTGACGCATGGGACCGTAAGCCGTGGTGCCTTGTACCTTGTGTCTTTGCAAGGGCAAGTAAAATACCCCATCCAAGTGAGGAATATGAGTAGCTTGTGATGGCCTCCTCCGTACTTACCAGGGCCAATAATGCTATAGCGTCGGCCCTGACGGAAAAATGAAATGAAATACAAATACAAATACAATATTCTACTGACAAAATAACCCGTCAGAGCAAAGGAAATTTTAAACCCCCTACGCAGTTGTGACTCGCTCTCCACAACTGCTTTACTTCGTGGAAGTCAGCGCGTTTGGTCAACAGATGGCGTCGGGGCCTGGCGCGAGTTTTACAGCCTAGCTATCAGCACGCTGCTTTCAGAACTCTTTGGCCCGTTGGCAACGGATGTTCTTGTGCTACCATGGCTACGAATCGCTCGGCCAATGAAAAAGTGTCTCAGGCCAGCTTGGTTACCGGTTGCTCGGTGCTCTCATTGGTCGACTCTCTCAGCGCCATCTGTTGAACAAACGCGGCAAATATTACGAAGTTAAGCAGTTATGGAGAGCGGGTAAACCAAAGGGGGCGCGGTACACAACTGCGTAGGGAGTTTAAGGAAATCTCAGTGTACCACAAATCACTCCAGGTGATTTGATCAAAATCATTTGATTTCAAAGTGATTATTCAGGAAGTCCTTCAGCCAGTAGATTGTGCAACAATCCCAAAACAAGGGTGTTGCAGATTTGTTGCAACTGAATGTTTTTAGAAATGTTTTGTAAATGTTGGTGGTGTGGACAGGCCTGTAGTTGTGGACTATGTAAACCAACCCCAAAACAGTTTTCAAAATGTTTTGTTGCAGAAATGTTTTGAAAATGTTGATGGTGTAGACAGGTCTTTAGACGAAAGTTCCATGTACATGTACATGAAAACCCAGTGAGGAAAGTGCTTAAAAGCACGCAGCTGTAAGCTATTAAATGAATAATTGCACTACCAGACAATAAAAAGATTACAAAAAATATCAGATATTTGTTCTGAAGTAATGACTATTAAAATCCATTTAGATTACTTTCCATGCAGGCAAACATCTCTGACAACATTTTAGTGAATTTGAACTAGATTCGTTAATGCAATTTCAAAATCATAAGTTGTAATTCATTGCCAATAAAATAATTACCATCGGGCGTCTCATCGGATTTCAGAGAAATTGCAATTAAATCTTGCATTTATTGTTGCCTTTAGGTGCTGATGACACTTAGCGGCGCTGGTTTTGTTTTCTTGCATAGCACTAATTAGCAGATGCTTTGCTAAAGGCATGCTGTGCACTGATTGACAATTACCAGATTAGCTCATTCATTGCCAACGACACATTTTAGCTCTCAATGCTGTTGTAAATTCCTTCGATATTCGAAAAATTCTCAGGGCAACTGACAAACTGGGTTGATGCGGTAAACTACTTTTTTCCCCTCTAAGTGACTTGAGAGCTGAGTGTCAAATGTGGCATTGTTATCCCACTGAATGAAAGGTCAGTAGGGATATAGAGAAACCCCTGTGCGTCAGTCAGTCCGTCCGTCATTCGGTGCGTCAGTCTGTCTGAATCCCTTCCGGCCTATAACTTGGCAACGAAGCTAGATGTTATGACTATATTTTCAGGGAAGGTGTGTGAGCAGTCAAAAGTGTGTCGCGCACTGCACCCGTCGTGATGTGACCTTTGACCTTGACCCTGTGACCTTTGACGCAAATATCCCTTCCGACCTATAACTTTGCAACGAAGGCAGATTTTGGGTCAGTATTTTCAGGGAAGGTGTGTGGGCAGTCAAAGGTGTGTCACACACCACACCCGTTGCGATGTGACCTTTGACTTTGACCCTGTGACTGC
This sequence comes from Notospermus geniculatus, assembly GCA_002633025.1. Taxonomy (NCBI): domain Eukaryota; kingdom Metazoa; phylum Nemertea; class Pilidiophora; order Heteronemertea; family Lineidae; genus Notospermus; species Notospermus geniculatus. The sequence goes on along the minus strand of NMRB01003831.1, from coordinate 22,580 downwards.
TTTGACACAAATATCACTTCCCAGCCTATAACTTTGCAATGAATGCAGATTTTGGGTCAGTATTTTCAGGGAAGGTGTGTGAGCAGTCAAAGGTGTGCCACACACCGCACCCGTCACGATGTGACCTTTGACCTTGACCCTGTGACCTTTGATGCAAATATCCCTTCCGGCCTGTAACTTTGTAACGAAGGCAGATTTTGGGACAGTATTTTCAGGAAAGGTGTCTAGCAACCATTTTTAGGCCGTCGTGACAGATGTGGTGTGTGACACACCTTTAACTGCTCAAATGTGTGGCGGTCTAGGAAAACCCGGCGGATGTCGCTGAATGATCAACAAGGGCTGTCAGATTGCCTGTCCATTGATCTACTAGGCCTAGCTACTGTTTACCTGTTATGTAGTACAATTGAAATGTGTGGGTTCACCAAGGCCAACACTTTCCTCAAACACGACATCCGCTGTGTTTTCCTTGACCGCCACATAAATATGCAAGTAATTCTGAAATGTCTGGAAACAGAAATAAAGCTGGTGGCTGTGGGATGTGGCAGACATATTGGATAATCAGCAAAAAAACCGTGACAACAGTATTTATCATAAATTGTCCTAAATAAAGGGTGTTTTTTTAAAGAGAGATGCAAGAACTCATCAGCCAGACAAAGGATATTCCACATGAAACAGATAAAAGGATTTCAATAATCCCTTGACGTGCTTCATCCGATGAGGGAAATCCGTCGATTTTTTTATCAAACATATTGTGCTTGGATGTCGTTGCTGGTCACATAATCTGGTCGGCTGATTTCGTGACCCGAGAGGTCGCATGATGGGTTTATCTGTCGAAGGGTTAGGTAGATCAGACAATTAGCTCCCGTGACTGTGCTCAGGTCAGGTGGATCAAGAACATCTGCAGGTGACACGGAAGAACTTGATCGGGAGGACAACAGGGGAAAGAACAGTATAAATGGCACCAGGAGATATTACTCATAACAAAGGGTCGGGAGACAGTGACAACTTGGTTGTGCGCAGTTTTTGATGTGGCACTGTGGAGCAAAACTGGCCTTTTTCAGGGCCTTTTTCAGCTTTTTGGTCCGGGGGGGGGGG
>NMRB01003831.1:0-21370 GCA_002633025.1 Notospermus geniculatus | reverse complement strand
TCCCCCCCCCCCCCCCCGCTATAAATACAGCCGTGTTTTTAGCGTGTGAGCTAAAGTCATGATGCAGTGTCTGTCATGTCATCGTCGTCATAGTCCATTAGCAGGGCACATTTTGTAACCGTTGGACACCAAGCGTGATACAAATGTGCCCCTATAGGTCAGATGACCTCAGACACCAACCAATAGTTTTGGCCCAAATTTGATTCCTGGCTTGGCCACCAGGGGGCTAAACCAAAAACATTTAAAGTGTGGTTTCGCCTTAACCGTTGGTCAGATCCTCCCCAAATTTTTATCCTAGGTACATCTGATGATGATACACGACATTACACCTGGATTTTGGATTTCACTTACTTTTCAATATGTCACAGAGGTCAAAGTTCAAAATTTTTCCATTGGGTGGCATGTTTCATTTTAAGCACATGCCTCTGACATCCAATGTCATTGCATAAATGAAAGAAGGATCCTGGATAATCGAGGTATATGACTTGGAGCCATGATGCTCACTGGTCTTCTGTTAAAGTTCTTTTTGTATTGTATTGATTTTATTTCAAACATAAAGTTTTACAAATATAACTTAAAAAGGGCCGAAGCCGAGGCATTTGTGGCCCTTGTACAACTAAAGATAAAATTTGGAAAAGATGGCGGAATAATTAAACAAAGGATGGAAGAAAGAACAAAAATAGAAATAAAGTGAACCGGATGGCAGTAACCCGTTAAAGTTCTTAGTACAGCCATACTAGTTCAGTTTGAATTTGACCTTGACCTTGACCTCAAACAATCAAGGTCATTGCATAATCTGAAAGACTGCAGCCAGAACACTAATGTATTCAAATAGAGTATAGTGCATTTTACACTCCACTTTCTACAATGTGGCCTTAATGAATATGAGGAAAACTGCTGAAAATTCGTGGAGATTTTTGTGACCCTCTACTACAAAACCTGAGTGTAAAGTCGCATGGAAAATTCATCTCCTGGTGTCATGTCGGTACGTTCAGGCTCAGACAGAAACAGCATCGCTGAGACTTCACAACAGACGGCACGCAGACAATACTGAAAATGACAAACACATTGGTCCCAACTTGCCAACCTCAGATGAGTGTCTGATGACTGGTTTTGTGGTGGAGGGTTACATTTTTGTCAATTTCAGTGTGTTTGTCTGTCTTTCTGAAATCTGAGTGATCCTGGTTCTATCTTTATCTCCTGGTGTCATGTCGGCATGCTTAGGCTCATTTTCCATGCGACTTTACACTGCATGGTTTTGTGGCGGAGGGTCACATTTGTATAATCCCAACACAGTTAGCAATAAATCGGAAAGTCGTCTCCGAATATTTCGCAAATTTTCGACCCCAATCGGGGTCTTCCTCAGGCGCTATGTAGAAGAGATCCCAGAGGTGAATGAACTAACCAACACAGTTAGTCAAGAGAAAGAGATCTAACGATCAAGTTGAGCATCACAATTGGTAGTATGTAAACATTGAAACGTTTCAAAAGAAACGAGCCAAATGAAACGACCCAAAATGTTTTTAAAAATACGAAAAATCATAACAAAAATACCAAAAGCCTATATTATTTTACATTGTATGAATAGAGGAATGTAGATTACCCGATGCCTTCATGATTTTTATCATCATTTTAGCTTTTTCTGCAGTTTCTTAGCCAGATTTAGGCTGCACTGCGGGGAACGATGTCACATTTTCCTCTCGCCAACCTCGCACCCCTCATAATGGAATGATCGGAATACGCTAATTGGTTGGAATGCTCATGGCTTATTATCTATTCACAACTCGCATGCACATTGTGTTACAAACTTTGCTCAATATCAAAAACGATATATTTTGAAGACGTTTTGGGGCCTCACACAAATTCCTCACAGAAAATAACCATGGCGAGTGACATATAGAGAAAATATATGATAAAAGGTATTAATAATCGCATAGAGAATTTCTGAAGCGACAACTTCCATATTTGGGATCGGAGACCGTGAACATTGAATGAAGGGAAGCATGGTGTCATGTAAACAATAACAACACGTGTGTTTTGAACGGGAGACGTGTGTTTTGAGAGATTTTAATGCTATTATGCGATGAAAGTGCCAAAAATGAACTGGAAATAACAAAATTACACCGTTTCTGCCATGCAACTTCAGATTTAGCATGTTTTTTGGGTCGTTTCATTTGGCCCGTTTCTTTTGAAACGTTTCAATGTTTACATACTACCATCACAATTAGAGAGCCATCACTCGTCAACAGGGTCATTAGAAGCACCATCTTCCTTGAGATGAAAATTGATACAGCTGCAAACACTCAACGCACAATGCAAATCACAGCAGACGCAAAGGGTTACAAAAAGAGGAGAGCAGTTCATTGTCGTAACATTTTTCCTCGGGACTTATGACTTGCAAACCAGACGTCAGTTGCTGAGACTGGGGCTCTCAGAAGTGGACACCCTATACTCTGGTAAACACTGCCAAGAAGAAGGCAAACTCCATCACAGGTTATTAAACGTGGGACAGCACAACAAGCAAGAGGTTTTTTTCCTGTGAGAGATGGCAATAGCAAAAACTAAGAACATTCCTACACTCCAATGTAGATGGAAAAGTCGGTCCATATATCCAGATATGATTTTGATTTTGTTGGGGGATCCATGAAAACGAAGTGGGAAGTGGAATATGTCTTTGTTCAGCTAAGGTTTCAGTGTACAGTACAGATGACAAGTGACATCCCTAAATTTGCGCAAGTTACGTGTAACTTGTGCGTAATTTACACGCAACCTATCTGCTATGTTACGCGTAACTCAGGATCTTGTATCTACGTAACCAGCACGTATATAACTACGTGTAACTTACACGTACATGTATGTTACGCGGCATTTCACACAGTGTTTTACATGCCTATAATTTGCGTACAAGTTACGCACAACCAAAACGTAACGTGCAACTTACACGAAGCCATAGGGGTGTCAATTTTGATCAGTACTGTATACGGTAGTGTCATTGTATGGTGTCAGTCTAGCCTAGTTACTACCACTGGTTATGTGTTTTGGACAGGACACCAGTCTTAATGGCATTGGTTTCTGATGCTGCCGCTAGAGGCAGGATACGGAAGCATATGTGGCGCTTTCAGTGTTTCCACCAGAGGGGGAGGGGGACGTGGGGATCCCTCCCTCGAAAAGTCAAAATTTGTGTTTGACCAAGAATTCTGTCAAATTTTAATTCTCTTTATCCACCCTCAAAAAAATTCCTGGCAGAAACACTGGAGCCTTTAAGAGCAAAAGCAGCAGTTATTGAGCCAAGTGAAGAAGTTTCTCAACTTAAGTGTAGAAATAAAACTGTTAGGCAGCACAACCCTAAACTGTCAAATCAAAAATCACTAGACATCAGAATTGGAATAGAAATCGTGAAACTCAAAGCAGAATTCATATAACATTTGGTCATTCTTGTAATCCTATTTGAGAACTTGTCGATAAAAAATATTGGAAACAGCCTAACGACAATCGAATATGTCGAAAGAAATCTTCACTCGAATTGATTTCTTCGCAGGAATTTCATTTCCTTGCGGCCAAATATCGGGTAGTATCGGTCGACATCCTGGATTATTTTTTATCCAGATAATGGAAAAATGTTGTTTTCTGAGAGGTAGGAGATCACATGTGGCCACTGGTAATTGCTAACATCTGCTGCTCGTTTCTACTATCGACATCAGGAGAACTAATGACTGAAATGACAGAAAAACAATGTGATTGAAGATGCTATTGNGGGGGGGGGGGGGGGGGGGGGGGGGGGGGGGACGTGCACCTCCCCACAGCAGTTCCGCTCTTGGCAAACAGAAAAAAGTCAACTGTGTATGTAAAAATGTTGGCTATGTACGTGGAATGCATACATCGATAGCGATTGTTGCGTTCAGTTGCTTCCAGTCACAAAGGCCGATGTACGCTTGGCTTAACAACATACATGTTCGAAATCTACTCCGAGTGGCAGATTTGCTCTAAACACCAAAGTCCCCACACACTTTCTTTGCCATTCACATTGTGCTGAAAATCTCCTTCAACATGGAATACTCCGGCATATGTCCCCACCGCCATTTTCTCCTCGAAGATAAATATTGATATAGCCTTCGCTGGTTTGGACAATGGTTTTCCATAAGTCCACTATGGGTCCATAAACGTATTGCCGGAGGTTGAAAAAGTGCACTTGCCATATGTTCACCATACATGTAGTTCAGTACTCAAGATTTTCACAGTCCTCGTGATTGAATTGCTACGTTCGTTTCGCTTTTTGCTTTAATTTTGCACAGAGGAATGTAGTGAATACCTAGGAATTTTTAAGGTAAGAAAATCTAGATGTTGTGTTAAAGTTCCTGTGATAGGCTCTCGAAATTATAAAACCAACAAAACTGATTCAACTTCAGCTTGGGATCCCCAGATGAATGTTCTTGTAATACTGTAAAGCAAGATAATTTCGCGGCTGGAAATGTTCGCGAATCAAGAATTTTAGACGTATTCGCGGCAGGATATTTTCGCGCGTCTCTGCCATTTTTTTCAGTTTTTTTTCACGGACCATATCTATCACTTGCGTATATTTATATTAGCGACAGGAAATTTTCGCTACTCACACACTCTCGCGAAATTCGCGAAAATTTCCTGCACGCGAAATTTTCCTGCTTTACAGTATCTTAATTGACACTGCGTGGTGCAAAAACCGTTCATGGTTTTTACGGAGAGAGCACTTTTACACATAATGTAAGTAATATAGATTTTGGCTACCAGTATAAGCTCTACAACTTACCCTCATATTGCAACTATAGTAAAGGTTGAGCAAGTTAACCAACACAAAAAAATTGAAATTTGATTGCAGAAAGATGGGAGAGTTTGGGGTACCTATATGTTAGAGGAAAATGAGGAGTCAACCAGAGGTGCATTTGCATGGTCTAATAATTTTTTTCCAGGGCTGTTGTCTAGATAAAAGCTTTACTTTCGGGCCTGAAACATCGATCCATTTTTGTCTTTTCTGCATTAACCTTGTAGGATGCCCATAATACTGTGGTGATCGTGTTCAATCAACTTAAAGCCGAATGAATTCCTCACTACTCTGTCATATATGCCTAAGTTATGGCAAATTTCATGCCAATCATGGCAGTAAATGGTATGGAACCAGGTTCAGTACATTGCACAATTGACCTCCCTTCCGCGCCGTGCACCTTCCGCCTACCTCATGCAGCGTCATGCGCGTACCATCCTCCTATCTTCCGCGGACGTAGCGCCACCACAAAAGGCATGCAGTGAAGACGTAATGTCATTTGCCCATGGTGCACGGAAGTCACGCAGAAGAGACGTGTGACGCACCCGTACCATACGCAATGAACTGAAGCGTACCTTCCGCGTGACATACGCGGAAGGTACGCGAATAAAGGTAGGTCAATTGTGCAATGTACTCTATGGGTGTCCCACCTCAATAACCTTGTTAGCAGAATATTGCCAACCTTTGTCATTTGTATACCTTGACGCAAGGGCCCAACGCGCCGCGTAGCGGCCAACAGCGAAGCTAGCCAAAGACTTGTCACGGGTCAATCAATAGAACTGGACTCATTATCTCCCCAGCCCTTCCATTTCCCTACAAATCTGCATTTGCTAATAAATACTTATAACCACAGATCCCTGTCAGCTGCCCTGCATTCAGAGACACTTTTCACTAAAGTCTCTCTGAATGCAGGGCAGCTGACTACCATCCACATTCCCCTCCCAGTCACAAAAATATCAACACCACAACTAACGTTCAAGACTACTGGATTGGAAGTCTAGACTGAATCATCAGGCGATAGCAATTGATTGAATCCAACGTTCACTACAATGCAGCATCGTGTCGGTTGTCATCATCCTGGCGATTCATGGGTCAAACTTGGACAGAAATATTGATGATTTTTTTTCTGTCGTATAATAATGGGAGGAGTGACATTTGTAATTTTCATCTGTCATGTTTCTTAGATTTAGATGGCTGACAATTGGCATTAAATATTGATCAAATGTAGTTCTGCCGTCTGGCCAATTGAACAGTTTTCAACTGTCAATATCATATGCCAAGTAAATGTAGTTTTCGAGTGTTGACGCATGCCAAGTAAACCAATAATTCCAAAAGCGTTGCCCTGAACGTTGAGTGAAAAAAGAGAGTAGGATTGTGGCGGAAGGTACATATTTCTCATTTTGTATGGTACGGGTGCGTCACGCATCTCTTCTGCATGACGTCACCATGGGCGGATGACGTTGTGTTTTCATGTGTGCCTTCCATGACGGCACACGATGTCCGCGGAAGATATGAGGACGGTACGCACATGATGCTGCAGTGCATGGCACACAGCGCAGAAGGGGGCAATTGTGCAACATACTGTATGTGGTATCAGATGGTACTGTATTATATTGCATTAGATTTTTTCATCAGGGCTGCAGAAGCCAAAGCATTGGCCCCCCTAAGTATGGAAGAGCTCATCTCAAGCTACATGTATTCAAACCGACTTTATGAATAGATATAGGTATTTGGGACTGAGGTTAAAAGGTTAAGTGCGATGATTTCCCGGCCATTTTCTTCCATTCCTTTAGAATAATGCATTCTAAGCAATGAAAAATGCATTTATGAATCATACTGAGTGTGAATACCACGAATAACATGCTGGGAATCTGCTATACTGATCTGAAGGACCATTTACATCCCTGCATCATCGCCTGATGGAAATGATTTACCTCTGATGTCATTTCCCCCAGAGACATGAATCTCCTTCACGACGTGCTGGGAAAATATGCTGATTTGGTAGAAAATGGTGCAAAAAAGATGCAGCGATATGTACCGGCAAATGTGAGCAGATCGTCACTGCAGGAGGCGCATTGTCATGTTGTCCTTGTCTGATGATTTGTTCTGCCGACTGTCATGACTGTGTTGGACATCTACTTCATAGTTTTTTTGCACTTTGGACAAATTATCCATTCAAGTGAAAAATAGTTGTCCTCATGTTTAAATTATCATTTAGGGACTAAACGTGACACCGCAGCTGTATCTCATAATAAACAGCAGCACACTAGATGATTGAAGCATCTGGTCGCAGGCAAAATAGGCCAGTGGCGGATCCAGGGGGCGTGCCTGGCGCACGCCCCCCCCCCCCTGTTCAGTCGCCGAGCAGCAAAAATTTTTGGAGGCATATCCTTTAGGGGACATATTCATAAACATACTTAACTGAAAGTATGATAGGCCTACATATCTTTTGTGTTCAACAAATGGTCGTCTTTCCAGCACTTTTACCAAAATTTTCCGGGTAGAGCCCTCCGCCGCCAGGGGCTTTGCGCCTTCAGTGCTCACCCCATTCCACGCCCCCCTTCTGCAACTCCTGCATCCGCCACTGTAGGCTGTTACCAGATGTGCATTGGACACCAATCCGTACCACAAAACTTGAAGTAAAAGCATTTGCTTTCTTCCCTTGTCTTGAAAGAAACAAGTTTTCCTACCCGAATGCATCATATTTCGACTATCATTCGAAGAAATTGTATTAGAATTTGAATCATGTATTGTGACACTATTGTTGAATACAAATGTACAAGGTTGGAATAAAGTGAAGATTGCAGGTTAAATGCCGGGGTCAGTGTTTTATAGTGTCCAATGGTGAAGTCAGCTATATTGCAAGTGCCTGCAGGTTAACATGCAGTCTACATTTTATACCAAAAAAATCATCAAACGAAAAATAGGCATCCATGAAATGCATAGGAATGAAATGGACATGCCTATTTTGGTGATTTTTCATTCCATTATTTCCATTATTGTCACCATGAAAATGTCCAATCTCTTCCATGCATAACAAGTCCATTGTGCCCCCAGGCTTGTTGACTCCTGTCACTGTATAAGGTTACTGAGATGGAATGCTGCTGGAGTGCCATAAATGATTCAGAACCCTTCTGGATTATACACCTCTTCTGCCCTGAGGTCCTAAGGGTCAAAAAGTGCTATTCATAGGAGTCATTTCACTGGCAATGTTCTAGTTGGGAAAAGGGCAAAGCTACTTTTCATGCCCCTGACCTCTGAAGGTCGGGGGGCATTATGTCGTGGCGTTTGCATCAGTGTCGGTGTCTGTTAACATTTGGTTTTCATCAATAGCTTACGAACGCTTTGACCGATCAACCTGAAGATTTTTGTGAGGGTTTGTCTCTATGAGGGGAATGTTCCTTTCGATGACCAGCTCCGCCGCCCATCCAAGATGGCAGCTGTGGTGGCCATCTTGAGATCGGTGTCTGTCAATTAACTTGAGAACACTTTGAGCGATCAACCTGAAATTTTTTATGAGGGTTTGTCTCTGAGGGGAAGGTTCCTTTCGATGACCAGCTCTGCTGCCCATCCAAGATGGCGGCTACGGTGGCCATCTTGAAATCGGTTTGTGTCGAAAAACTTTAGAACTCTTTAACCGATCAACTATCAACCTGAAGTTTTTTGTGAGGATTTTTCTCTATGAGGGGAAGGTTCCTTTCGATGACCATGCAGCTTCGCTGCCATTCCAAGATGGCGGCTGTGGTGGCCATCTTGCATGAGATCGGTTTCCGTCAGTTAACTTGAGAACGCTTTAAGCAATCAACCTGAAATTTTTTGTGAGGGTTTGTCTCTTTGAGGGGAAGGTTCCTCTCGATCAGCACCACCACTTCCCCCAAGTGTACCATCTGGGCCATACGCACAAACGACATACCAGTCGGGGGCATGCTACAAAAAGCAAGTGAACTGTCCTCGATGTGGCTTGAACCGAGTCCGTGTGAACCGGGCCAGAGCTTCTTGGCATCGGTTTAAACAAATCCACTGATACGTGATGTGAATTGAAGCTATCAGTGGTCAGAGCTCGACTGGATATCACGTAGCATTCCCCAATGCGACGGTCAGTCCTTTATCAGAGACCACGGAGTCCCATCCATCATCTCTCCCTGACTGAACCATGATTATCCGACTACAATGTATTCCTTTGTTACGCCTGATTCCATCTGGTTTCCTTCCAGTCACCATCGATTTCGAGCAACATGGTGCAATATTGAAAATATCACCGACCTGGCTCCATCATATTGCATTGTAGGCATCGGTGAAAGCCACAATATTGTGCATTTGAGCATTGACAACGCATTATTGAAATCAACAACAGTGCCACATCTACAGGGTTTGACCAGCGCGTACTGGCACGGATGACGTTTAATCAATGGATATGAATACGGTTCTGAGGTGTTGAAAAGACATATGAAATGCACACTATGAAAATGAAAGTGTTTTGTGTTATATGCCTGCCGGCCATCCAAGTACATGACCGTGCTTAACATTGTTGAACTTCTAGTTCAGCGGCCAACGAGACAACCACTAGGCCATAGAGGAAATCCATGGTCAGCAGCTGCTTTTCCACCAGGCGTGTGTGGGTGCGGAGGTGGGCGCGGGGTGAAAAAAATCTATGTTACGTATTTCCCTTTAGCTATTCCCACGACACGGGTGTAGCTGCGGAGCGGGTGGATGGACGTGGACGCGTTTTTTCGAATCGGACATGTAGCGATTTTTTTTCGCGCCCGCTTGCTCCCTGGGAATTTCCCTGGTATAGGACCTGGGTTCACCACATGTACAGTGGACTACAGTCGTGGTTCACCATGGGACCAAAACAGCTCTCAAAGGGCCGTATGCACCAAACAACGATTATCTTGAACTCGGGTTGAGCCACAACTTTTCCATTGTTCAGGTTTGCCAGGGCATGATGTGACAATGGAAAAGTTGTGGCTCAACCCGAGTTAAAGATAATCTTCGCTTGGTGCATACGGCCCAAAGAGCAAACCGAAGAACTCATCGAACTGTACGTGCAGCAAAAGCATGGATTAGGATCTCCTTGTCAAGTACACAAACATGACAAATATGTCCGTGAAGTGTGGAGAGGACAGACATTTCTCATCCTCCCACAGCAGGGCTTTGGTCTCGTTCCTCTTCATACACTCCACACTACGGATGAAGAGGAGTGAGGTAAAAACCCCTGCTGTGGGAGGATGGACATTTCTCTGGTGTGGCGTGATAAGAAATGATGGAAGTTGAAACAGGCTCCACCGACTGAAGACCCAAACCCGTGCGAAATCTGCCGCGTCTGTGCCAGTTTCGTGGAAATGCAATGCCTGCACCTGCACATGGAGAGTAGGCAAAATGAAGAGTAGGCGAAATGGGGAGTAGGCGAAATGGGGAGGTAGGCGAAATGGAGAGTAGGCGAAATGGGGGTAGGCGAAATGCAGAGTAGGCGAAATGGGGGAATAGGCGAAATGGGGAGGTTTTGTAGGCGAAATGGGGAGTAGGCGAAATGGGGATACACCCCCGCCACCACCACCGCGTCTGCACCCACCTTGTGGAAAAGAAGCTTTAATTCCTAAAATCAGTATAAACAGCCCTGACTGCCTTTGTTCAAGTCTCCAAACTCGTCCAATTTCCAACTTTATAGAAGACCGTGAGAGCTGTTTAGCCGAGTGTCAACAGATAGTAAATCGATTGAGGGAAGCGTTGTGATAAGCATGGACCACTGAACAAATTTGACTTTCAACTTGATTAAAATGGCAACAAGGAATCAAAGATTTGTGTAGGAGAGACAACTTTACATAAGCTGGAATGAGATTGATTTCTGGATGTGTTACATGTAATTGTACCGTGATTTGTCACCGAGATAAAGAATTTCAGCGTCACACAAGCAGCTGAGGAAAGCTTGGTGTAGAGAATGCTTTTTACAGGCTCCAGCACGGGATTCACAAGAGCTGTGGTCAACTTAGTCTGGAGAGTTTTTCTGTGTCGAGCTCAGTAGATTTTTGGGGCATTATTCACAAAGCTCTCTTAAGCGGCCTTATTGCACAATATCAAAATGGGAAATATTGTTGCCAATCTTTCTTCCATCCATTATGCTAGAAGCACACGACACCCATTTTGGGCCCCATATTGTGCAATAATGTTGTACGTGGATGGGCCGCTTTAGCAATTAAGAATTCGTAACATTCCAGGAGCTATTGTGTGTCAACCATTGAACAATGCTACATGTACGAATGCGCAACTCTGAAGATTCATTGTGAATAGGCCTAAGGTCCCCGGTCCCCAGTGTGCTCGAACTGCTCTGCTTTTACAAGGACACGTCTACTTGTCATGGTCCTGATATGTATGGAAGATGGTGGAAAACAGTGAAGTTGCCGGAAAGACTTTTGAGGAGACCCAAGGCCTGTTTACTTTGGGTGATTTGGGGAGGCCATAGAATATGAATCTATAAATGAGTTGGGTGCTGATTATTGAAGATGGGGATTTGGCCTAGTGGTTAAGGTGTGCTGCCCCTGAGGGCTGGCAACTGATGCCTAATGCGAGGGTCCGTCATTTCGAATCCAGTGGGAAGCTATGTCTTTCACCTTAGAAACCCGTTACTATTTCATGTTCTTTATTTGGGTGCTGCAGGCTGTTCATTCCGATACTGTCACATACATTCATGATTCAGGTTACGCCCGTTGACGTCGGCCACTGATGACGCTGAAAATCATGGCGCTGAAAATTGGTAATGCACAGCCATGTGCAGTCATTCAAATCTGACTCCTACCTAGAGAATGCATCATTTTATCCATCCAATATCTAAAACGGGAAGTTCAATAATGGCGTGTATTGGAAGATATATCTCGGCAAGGATGAATGATTTGGAACGACATTTGAATAATCCCCGTCTGAGCCAAGTCAGCCTTGTGGCTTCCTTGATATAATATCATGCAACAATGGTGTGCGCGATTATTCATCACGAATGAAGGACGCTGAGGCTTCAATATGCAGAAATGTTCTGTTGACTTGACCTGTTGATATTTTGAGGTGGATTATTGATTTTCATCAAAGGATCTGTTGTTTGTTTTGGTTCCATTAAGGATTCAGATGAACGTTCTCTTCATTGGGCACGTAAAGTACATGTATTTGGATTGTTGCTCTGTTGAGGTCCAGTACCCCGTTTTGAGGAAAATGGCATGAAAACTGCTGGCCATATCCAAATGCTTGTATGAGCAACAAAAATTGCTGTGTGCTGCAGGCTTATTTAACAATTACAAATAATGTGTACAGTATGTTGCACAATTGACCTCCCTTCCGCGCCGCGCACCAGCCGCGTACCACATGCAGCATCATTCACGTACCATCCTCGTATCTTCCGAGGACGTGGCGCGGTGTCATGGAAGGCATGCAGTGAAGACGTAACGTCATTCACCCGACGTCACGCAACAGAGACGCGTGACGTACCCGTACCATACGCGATGAACTGAAGGATACCTTCCGCGCCACGTCCGAGGAAGGTACGCGGATAAAGGGAGGTCAATTGTGCGACGTACTGTATTTGCCTTGTTTTTAATAAAAAAACAATTAGATGGATGAATTTTATGTGCATGTGCTCTCAAAGTCCCTTTTCAGATTTCAAAGTGTGCATAAAGTGTGTATAAAAAGTGTGCATCAGAATAGCATTTCCTGAACATGTGATCACATGGAGTTGTCTTGGGTCAAGTAGAGTATAGCGGGCCAAGTGGTGGGAAGTGACACATCTCCATACATTGCTGTCCGTGTACACGCTCAGTGCAGCTGAATCGGTTAATGTTGTCCTGGGTACACCTCATTATTACCCAGGGTAATCCTGGGTAATCCTTTTTGTTACCCAGGATCGTCCTGGGTACAAATAACGTACCTTAACATTACCCAGTTTTCAAATCTGCACCATTTTCCACCTGTGCCCGAGGTTGTGGTACGTGTGTGCGTTCACATTCTCACTGGCAATTGTCCCTCCCAGTGCATATCATGGTGTCGCGTGCAAGCCACTTCAGTTTCACATCAACTTTGACACCTGTTTTCAACTTGTATCTACCATTACCGACATCCACCAGATTTTTCTTCAGCTCTCTTCCTTTTGGAATGAAAATTCCATCCCTAAAGGATGGAATAGATTGCAAATACACCTGTAAATCGCAGTCTTTAACGCGAGTTGCCGTTCTGACAGCTCCTGACAATCACCACGTCAAAATGCACGTATAAATTCGTGGCGGGCTAGAATAAGAGTACCGTACCTCGAGCGCAGGTGGAAAATGGCACGGATTTCAAACTGGGTAATGTTAAGGTACCTTATTTATACCCAGGATCATCCTGGGTAACAAAAAGGATTACCCAGAATACCCAGGGTAATAATGAGGTGTAACCAGGACGACATTAACCAATTCTGCCTCAATGCACTTGCTACAAGGCTTGGACTGCTTTACTTGAGCCAGATGTCTCATTAAAAAGTTCCACAGAATTTGTAAGACCACAGCTTTTACAAGTTTTGTTCTTATTGTTTCATAAAATTATCACCAGGATGAAAATTTTGTTAAGATTTATAGATCAGAAACTTAGATTTGATATTCAGAACAATCAAACTCGTTATCATCGGCAACAACTTTGTAAAGCAATTTATAAGTCTCATTATGTGGTAATTTCAAGTCGGGATTTGTCAATTCTGTCAGCAACAATTTCACAGGAAAACATAATACTTGAAATCAGTCGGAATATCCAATTGTTGCAACAATTCTCTTGTAAATCAAATCCTATATGCTGAAAACCCAATTGCAACCATTTTCAAATCCGATTTCCAACACTAAAACCTTTATGCCTCCGATTTTGCAAATTTCTCTCCACTTATTGAATCAGCAAATTTCACGAGGCCCAATGTGGGGACCTAAGTAGACCCATGGGTGGTATTATGAGCTGAATTTGCAATCTATTAGTTTTGATAGAAGATATTTGTATTGGAGATGAATACCAATGGAGAAGGGAGAGCTTGTTCTCGCATTTTGCTGTGGAAATGTTGATTTGGTCACGTTTGTGTGAGAGGTAAGCTGGAGGCAGAAGTTCAGGCTGTTGTAAGCGTATTGAGAATTTGTTGTGTAAAGCCTAGCATACATCGACCTTGTGACTGGTAGCAACTACCGACAATGGCATTTCTGGCAACAGTGGGCGACTAGCTGGCTGGAAACAATCTCCGATGTTAGGCGTACAGCAAAGAAATGCGCGAAACAAGTAATATAAAAAGAATGACCTTAAGTGAACACATTCCAACATGCCTGAACGGCGAGCTGTCAGCATGTTGGTGTGAGTTTAATTTATTATTATTACATTTCTCTATAATTGACAGTAAACATAAAGTTGTCTTCGAATTCAGAGACGACTTCATAATATGTAAATACTATCATTTTGTGTGTCGTTTTTTGCTCTTCTTTATAGTTCTTTATAATTCATGATGATGTGTCGGCAGGTCCTGTATATTGTTCTCATGCAGTGACCCAGGGACAGACCGGTTTCGTCTGTGCCGCTCTCATGACTTAGAATAAAAGTAATGGAAGACGAGCGCATTTTCTGTGTGTAAAATGTGATCGCCCCTGTGGATCATAATGTCGGAACAGCCTATAATGATATACAGTCGAACCCCGTTATAACGATTCGGCTTTTAACAAAAACTCACTTGTAATGCGTGATTTCGTAGTCCCCGGTGTTTTGTAATATAAATTGCATTAAAAATGCTTGTTTAAAACAATATTGTTTTAACAAAAATTTGGTTATTATTACGCTAGAATTCCATGGCCCCAAATCAAAATTCTGATGCATTTTTATTCGGATATACCGGTAACGATGCCAACAAAACGTTTGAGGTGTGACGATTTTGATATGTCTAGCCCAAATGTCGCATCAGCGGGAGTGCAGCGACAAACATAACAGCCATCCTCACAACTGATCTGGAGCTATGTTCCCGAAACCGTCGTTAGGTTAACGATGTCGTTAAAACTGGAAAAATGCATAGCGTAACGACATCGTTAACCTTACGACGGCTTCGGGAACATGGGTCCTGGGTGTATTTAGCAGCTTTTTTACCGGGAACGATCCACGGAAAACGGTCTGAAAACAATTTTATTTAGTTGTGAGCATGAAGGCTGTACTGCAAATCAGGAAATGCGAATAACGAAACTCGGATATAACGAAAAAAAATTCTAGTCCCCTTTGAGATTCGTTATAACGGGGTTTGACTGTATTCCACTGTGGTAATACCGCTGGAGTGTTGAACAACAAAGGCCAATCACAGCCGGCTGAGCCACTTTCTCATTGGTAATGTTATACTGGTAGTATGATAAATGTTCGGTCGTGAACGTTTCCCGCCATAGCGACCGGAGCGCACAACAAGTTAGTTGATCGCAAACCTTTGTTGGTGTTCGATTGCCGCGAGCTCATAATTGTCGTCTTCATTTTGTGAGACTCGAAAAAAGAGGTGAGTTTCTGAAATGTATTTGATATTTCCATTTTTCGTATTTAACGGACCACCTTTCAAGGTTTGATGGTTTCTATGATGAATATGCCTATTTACTGGCTGAGCAGTAGGCCTAGGTAAGGGTGGCTTTCCATTGGAGCATTTCCGTGTGCGGAAATGCTCGAAAGCATTGTTTTTTCCGCCCCTTGACCAAAGGGCCGCGGAAAAAACAATGCTTTCAAGTGTTTCCGCGCAAAAAGATGTGGAAAAGTGCCTTTTCTGAAATCTAGTGTGGAAAAGTACCAGCCTGAAGAAGACCCCGCTTGGGGTCGAAAATTTGCAAATACTCTGGAAATGGACTTTATATACATTATCCAGGGTTTCTGCCAGAAATATTTTTGAGGGTATGCAGTTCTTCAAAATCAGCAAAAAACCCAATGAAATTAAAGAAAATGGCCCATTTCTGTTCCTTTGAGGGTACTCACAGCGTACCCTGCGTACCCTCTGGCGGAAACACTGTTATCATATTGTGTGTCGATTTTTGTGCTCGCCTTCTCTTTGGATCTATTTTGACAAATATCATTTTTTCCAGATCACAATGACTGAACGCAAGGCTGTTATCAAGAATGCTGACATGTCCGAGGACATGCAGCAAGACGCCATTGACTGCGCAACGCAGGCGCTTGAAAAGTTCAACATCGAAAAGGACATTGCTGCCTACATCAAAAAGGAATTCGACAAGAAATACAACCCCACGTGGCACTGCATTGTTGGCCGGAATTTCGGAAGTTATGTCACACATGAAACTAAGAATTTCATCTATTTCTATTTGGGACAAATTGCAGTCTTGCTTTACAAATCTGGATAGACGACCGTTGTAGACGCAAAACTCCACAAAATGATCATAGGTGCTTTTAGACGTTGAATACAATGTACATATATGACTCAAAAGCTTGAGTTTACCCGAGCGTGCCGTACGGCGTCCATTGTGCCAAAAAAAAACAACGCATTCACGGGAGACGGTGCATCCAGAGACATTCTTTTGTCGCCAAGGAAAGACTCTAAAAACACGACCAGTTTAGCCGATACTGTTAAATATTTGTCCATTTTTAGCTCCCCTGGGGTGAGCTTTTGTCGTGGTGCAGCGTCCAGCGTCGTCGTCGTCTTCCGTCGTCGTAGCTCGTTAGCAGGGCACGTTTTGTAACCGCTTAGGCTATTGATCTGAAACTTCGTACATATATACCCCCAGGTCAGATGACCGGTGACACGAAGTTTCGGTTCGATTCGATTCTTGACTTGGCCACCAGGTGGCCAAAACCAAAAAACACAACAAGATGACATTGTAAATGTCTGATGGTTCCCGCTTGTGTAAGAGGACCTTACAGGCATGACAGGGGTTTGACCTTGACCTCTGATCATCAAGGTCATTGCATTATCAAAATGGGCATCCTCAGTAACCTAATAGTGGGTGATATCATGCTTCCACCTCTGCCATAGGCAGAGATGTATCAAATTATCAAAGTATGACCTTGACCTTGACCTCTGATCATCAAGGTCATTGCATAATCGGAATGGGCATCCTCAATAACCTAAGTATGGGGGATATCATGTCTCTATCACTACCACAGGCAGAGAAATTACAAATTTTCATTGACCTCTGATGATCAAGGTCATTGCATAATCGAAATGGGCATCCTCAATAACCTAAGTATGGGTGATATCATGCCTCTACCTTTACCACAGGCAGAGATATTTCAAATTATCAAGTTTGATATATCAAAATCTCATGATATTTCGAACACCCGGACACTTGAGGCTGAGAATTTCAACATAGTCCAGTCCTTGGATAAGTAGGCATGAACTAAGACTTGTTTCATGTTGCTCAGTTGAAAATATGGCAAGTTATCTGAAAATATCAAATTCGTGATATCGATATCACCATGACCCCTACATCTCAGATCAAAAGTAACCAGTCCATTCGATTCCTACGGTATGAAAACCTAAGGGTAGAACTTATTTCCATTGCTATAGGTGTTGAAGGAGCCAAGTGATACCATCAAATATAGGTGTGACAGACAAAATATCAAGTCCGATATGTTGATTACATCATGATGGAGCCATCTGAGATTGAAAATTTTTGGCTCATTGGATTGCCCAGGTTGACAAACCTAGGGGTAGGACTTGTTTCCAAGACTGTAGCTGTTCCAGGAGATGACATATGAAGGTGTGACAGACCGGACACACAGACAGACACACACACACACACACACACACGCGCGCGCACACGCACACACACACAGACACCATGACCAAACACAATATGGTTCCCGATCTGATTGATCGGGAACCATAAAAAGTGCAATAACTCCTGAAGTATAATGACTGGATCATCTGCAAATTTTTATCATAGATGTATCTAATTAGAATAAACATATATAATGGGTTTTGTGATTTATCGTAGATGTATCTGCAATACATAACCTATATAAGGGGTTTTTGATTTGACCTACTTTTCAAGGTCAGAGTTCTGCAAAAGTAACGAATCTGCCACAGTTTGTCATTATTTCAATGAGCAACTTCATATCTTCCATAAATGTGTATCGGAGGGGTACCTTCAAAAATACCTTGTTTCGGCCCAATTGGACATCCAATATGGCCGCCAGGTTGCGTAACCTGAAAATCATCTAAGTGCTATAACTTGGGAATGGCTTGACCCAGATTGGTATAACTCAGGAACAAGTTGACCCAGAGCGCTCAAATGTGCTATGTGGCTCCCTGTAGATGACCTTTATGTGCATGTGAAGTCTCGGCCCGATCGGACATTCAGTATGGCCGCCAGGTGGCATAACCCAGAAATCATCAAAGTCCTGTAAGTCGAGAACGACTTGACCCAGTGCTCATAACTGATATGTACCGGTACCTCCCTTTGTCATTACACTATTATGTCCAACCAGGTGAGCACATGGTCCATGGACCATTTCATTAACTGATACTGAAACATTGTTATGTTACGTATAAAGGTATATTGTATACAAAAGTTAAAACTTTGTTTTTGAAAGAGAAATACTGAGAAAGGATATTTTTGTAACATCTCATCTTTTATCACGCTTTTCTTTTTTTGGTGCCCCGCCCCTCCCTGCCCCCTACCCATTTCTCCGTCTCCCAGAGAGCTAAGAGATAATTGTGTGGTGGTCTAGGAAAACCCGACAGATGTCGCTGTCAGATTGCCTGTGGGACTGTCAGATTGCCTGTGGGACTGTCAGATTGCCTGTGCATTGATCTACTAGGCCTAGCTACATGTACTGTTACGTAGTACATGTACATGTCAACTATTGAAATGTGCATGTTCAGCAGGCCATTAACACCTTCCTCAAATGTGACATCTGCCGGGTTTTTCCTATACTGCCACACAATTAAAATTACTTCCTAATTTGTGATCAAACTAAGCATAATGTAGGGGCCTGGTCGCACCCGCCAGAACTATAGCGTATAGGCTACTACAGTACGTTGCACAAAACTGACCTCCCTTTATCCGCGTACCTTCCTCGGACGTGGCGCGGAAGGTATCCTTCAGTTCATGGCGAATGGTATGGGTACATCACGTGTCTCTGTTGCGTGACGTCGGGTGAATGACGTTACGTCTTCACTGCATGCCTTCCATGACGCCACGCCACGTCCTCGGAAGATACGAGGATGGTACGTGAATGACACTGCATGTGGTACGCGGGTGGTGCGCGCCGCGGAAGGGAGGTCAATTGTGCAACGTACTGTACATCGATATCAGAGCAGGGGTCCGAAGTTTTGAGAACCCGCTAGACCCTTCATCTATTTGCCCCTCTCCCTGTCATTTATGCTCGCTTGAAGTGATACAGAAAAAAAGATTTTATGGCCTGCCGAGCAGGGGGGTCTGGATCCCCCTCTCGACACTTGCCTGTTTTGGTTCCTGATGCTGCCGCCTGGGGAGGGATGTGAAGCATAATTTCCCACTCTGCACTGTTCTGGCATTCTGAAGAAAAGCATTTTATTTGGCTATGAATCAACAGGATTGTCATTCTGGGTGGAGCGAGCTATATATTCTGACTCAGACTGTTCAAGCAGGACCTAAGTTCACGAGGGACATCCAGCAGCTCTTCATCACGGTCTCTGCTTTCACAAGTGCTGTCATCCGCAGGTCTCTTATTGGATAAGATATTCATATTATCTTGTCTAAATGATTGAATTGATGCCATAATGACTAATCCAATAAGATGATCTACACTATTTAATTGTGGGTATAACTCACCCTCAAGTAGGCCAGTATCTCATTAGTTTAGTGCTCTACACCCAGAGGGCAGCATGAGCAATTCATAATGAAATTTTCCTCTGCTAGGCCTTTTTTGCCAGATGATGTAGGCCTAACGATACTAAACAGGGCAAATTTATCCCCAGGTCTAGAATTATTGGTTGATTGTGTACCGGTACAAAATTTGTGTTAATAGCGAACCGCCTGATTGACATATAGAACAGGCACGTTTCCAGGGGCACACCGCTGGCCCGTGCCCCCCCCCCTCTATTTTTTGGTAACCAACGTTAGAAAAATTGCCCTTTTTAGCTCACCTCTGTGAGGTGAGCTTCTCGCATGGTGTGTCGTCCGTCGTCGTCCGTCGTCGTCGTCGTCGTCGTCGTCCGTCGTCCGTCGTCCGTCGTCGTTAACAGGGGTGGCACATTTCTAAACCGCTTGGGTTAGAAACTTGAAATTTGGTGTACAGGTAGCCTATGGTAAAAACTATCTCTGGGCCGAAACTTAGCGCTGCCAGTTTTACACTCTGGCCTGTAGGGGGCGCTTTGTGAAAACCTTCTTTTGGCCATATCTCCTGAACGCTGCTAGCTAGAACCACAAAACTTTTATGGTGGGTTCCTCTGATGAGGCTACNCATCACATAAATCCCGGGTTTTTGATTTGACCTACTTTTCAAGGTCACAGAGGTCAAAGTTCAAAATTCACTGTTTGGTGGCACATTTCATGGCTATTTGACATAGAGTATTGTGATTTGGTGTGAAGATATATATAGGCACCCTGCACAAATGCACCAAATTTCAACCCGATCGGACTTCAAATATGGCCGCCAGGAAGCCATCTTGAAAAATGGACTTTGACCCACATTTTATAAATAGGAGTAGGTAGGATGTTTTAACCTTGTCAAAATATGTATCTAGGTACCATATAAATATATGGTCAATTTCAGTCAGATTCAACGTCAAATATGGCCGTCAGGGAGCCATCTTGAAAAATGGACTTCGACCCACACCTCATAACTAGTAGAAGCTTGGATGCTTTAACTGTGCCTAAATATGTGTCTTGGTACCCTCTACTTATATGCCAAATTTCGAGTCGATTGGACTATGGCTGCCAGGCAGCCATCTTGAAAAATTGACTTTGGCCATATCTCATCGGTAGTAAATGTTACGATGTTTCTGCACTAATCCTTCACCACTCGGTGTATCAGCAGGCTAGTCACACTTCATACTCTGTCACAGAGGTGAGCACAATGGCCCTGGCCATTTTTCAAAGTGCCACAGAATTGCCTTGTAATTTGTCCCTCAGATGCTGGGAAATCATGCCAATGGCCTTCTAGATGTAATAATTTCTGGGGGAGACCCACAGACCCCTGCTGTGGTTTTGCACTTTTGATGCTCGCCTTCATCGGTCCATCTGTGCCTCCCACTTTACCAGAATCTTGGATCCCGCCCTGTAGGATTGGGTACGGAACGGAACGGAATGGAATCGTGGTTGCAAAAGGAATGTAAAAGACAGACTGACCCTGAAACTGGAACGGAACAAAGTTAATCTTCATTTCATTTCAAATGGACAGTGCCGTGCTGTATGTCGGTTCGTTCTATCATGTTTGTCTTGCCAAATCTGTGGTGTAGTGCTTTTGTGGTGGGTTCGATTCTATTTTGGGGATGGGACAGGCCAAGTACTGTTGATGATTGGTTCAGTTATTGGGTAGCCCCTCTGGTGGGGGTAGTGCTTTAGTGGTTGGCTTGATTCTATACTGGCCGTGATGTTTATTGGGATGGGGTAGGCCTTCCATTACCAGAGTGGCCGC
>NMRB01003830.1:37140-48219 GCA_002633025.1 Notospermus geniculatus | reverse complement strand
CTAACGTCAGCGATATCAAAAAGAGATATTTTTTGGTGATATGTATGACACTGAGAGATTTCTGTACAAAATGAAGGGTCATATTTTAGAAGGCTCCTTAAGTCTATTGTAAAACCATCGAGAACAATAGATTTACATGTATGGTGGACCTTAATTTTAAGAAACGTTCTAAAATACGGCCCCATGTATCACAGAAGAGATACACGGGCCGCGAAAATCATTGTTTATTTACATTTGGTTTGTTGGAGTCGTATTCATAAAGCGGTTCTATCGTCAGAACCGTCTTAGGCCGGTTCCAAGTACATGTACAGTGGTTGTACAGTGGTTGGTGTCCAGTGTTTCTTTGTCTTATGAGTAATTTGTTGGCCGCTTGCCCCTCTAGAAATTCTTTTGATTTCGAACGTAATTTAATTTGGTGGGTTGGCATGTCCCAATTTTGGGACACCGATGTTTACATTATGTTGTTTTAGACTAAAGTCTAAAACAACATAATGTACACATCGATCATCGATGTTTACATTATGTTGTTTACAAACAGTTTACAAACACTGAGAGTAAAAAGTGAAGTCATGATACATTATCTTTAACTCTCAATCTGCCATTAACAGGACTGCTGAGAGAATAGACACTGCTGAAGAACAGTGATGTTTTGGAAACAAATCAGAAATGAACAAAATTACCTTTGACTGTCAGTTTCACTGGATCGGATGCTGCCGAGTCACCATCTGCACCAACAGCTTTACAGGTGTAATCCAACTGGTTGTCAGTACTTGTAGCTGTAATCACCAGCTTGTTACCCGTTACTCCTGTACTAATCGGTGTAGTACTAGTCCCCTTGTAAAACTTGTACGAAGTCGGATTGGCCAGGTCTGCTGTATTTTTATTGCAGGTGAACGTCGCCGAAACACCGTTATCCACTGTGGTCTTATCGACGGATATGTGTGGCTTGCGAGGTACCCGTAGGCCTATTGGAAATAAACATATATCGACTTTACCCTTCAACTTAAAGAAAACATATGGCCATTTTGTTATTGGGACATCTCACGAAGCTGTATTTACGGTATTCCTTCTACTTTAAGGGCCTGTCACACTGAAGTAGTTCTCAAAATGTCCTGCCCCATCCTAAAAAAATCGTAAAACGGGCCAGACGTGTAACCCTTGGCCAAATAATGCCTCGATGTTCTGGAGCACCCTTCCCGTCCATGGAGTTCTTAAAAAGACTGTAAAAAGTTGCCACTACGTTCGCACACAGTTTGAGCCCGTTCGGCAAAATTTTCAAGAACGTGCTGAGAACTAGCTCAGTGTGATTGGGGTATTAAAGCGAATGGCTCGCGGGGTTTGTTGTGGCGCGCCATGACAGTTGGTCATCGATATCAAGCACCATTTTGAGAAAAAGGCAAAAGAAGGATTTTAGTTTAATGGGAAATGCATTAGACAGCCAAACTTCGGCGGCGTATTCTGCAAAATCTGCCGCTTCAAAATCAATGGGAATAGTACAAAATGTACATCTTGACCTCCTGAATTTGAAAACTTCATTAACCCATTTTAACAAATTTTTAATGGAACCTCGTCCCCAGTGTTTACATTCGTATATTTGCACAGGAGTTGCATATGGCTGGAGCACGGCTTTGCCTTCTAGATTCACTCTCTATGGAAGGTACCACCAAAAATGTAAACAAACCCCGCGAGCCATTCGCGTTAAAGTCACCGCACACCTCACAGTGTGGTGTCCATGTTGAGATCACTCTACCCCCGTCACACTGGAGGCAGAATGAGCAGGAATGCCGTGCATTCTAAAAATTCTGACTGGATTCCGACTGCGTTCCTTATGTTCCAGCCCATTCCTGTGGTCTATCAGAATATTTTGGACATGTTCAAAACTATCAAGGTGCATTCCAAGTGGAGAAATATCGAAAAGCATTTGAAGTGTATTCTATCTGCATTCTTACTGCGTTCTTTGTGAATTCTTGGACATTCTAACCATATTCTGCAGCCATTCTGTGAGATTTCTGACTAAATTTGAGGCGAATTCGAAGTGCATTCCAAGTGTTTGAAGTGCAATCTTTCACCGCTTCATGAAACAAGAGAAGGACATCGGAGCAATGTCAATGGTTTCCGATGAGAAGTTTACAACTCTAGAGCTAGTTAACTGTGACCTTGACCTCTGACCTTGAGAAGTATTGCGTAACTGGAACAGGCATGCTTGATTAACTTATAGGAGATGGCTTCTAGGAGATGACTTATAGGAGATGGCTATAGGATTCTGGCTTCTAATTAATTTTCTCCTGAAATTCTGAGCGGATTTGCAATTTAAAACTGTTTGACCTTGACCTTGACCTCTGACCTTCAAGGTCATGGCGTAATCTGAAAGGTCATCCTTGATAACCTAGATATCGGTGGAGGTTTTAGTCTTCCACCATCACCAGGTTCCGACTTATCTCACGTTATCTGTGACAGTTGACTGTGGCCTTGAACTCTGACCTTGAGAGGTATTGCGTAACTGGAACAGGAATCATTGATTAAGCCTATAAGGGATGGTTAATTCAGGCTCATAATTGGTTTTCTCCTAAAATTCCAAGGAGATTTGCACTTTACAACTGTTTGACCTTGACCTTGACCTCTAACTTTCAAGGTCATTGCGTAATCTGAAATCTCGTCCTTGATAACCTAGGTATAGGTGAAGGTTTTAGGCTTCTACCATCACCAGATTCTGACTTATGTCAAATTATCAAATTTTAATATCAAATCTCGCCATGATCAGCAAATATCATGTGACCGAGCAGGTGCAAACTGAAAATTTCAGTTGCAATAACATTCAGTTGCTCATCCATGCAATAACATGGATGGGTATGATGTTGTGATACCAGTTTCAAGTCGCTTACTGTGGCTGATTTCCCGATATGTCAAAATATCAAATTTGATATATCAATATCATTATGATGCTGACACTGGAGGATAAATTCGTTGGTGCCAGTATCTTGCCAAGGGTCATAAACATAGGGAAGGAACTTGTTACTGATGCTCCACCTGGCCTCGGAGACAAGTTATTCAAGAAACAAAAGTGTGACAGACAAAATCTCAACTTTTGATATATCAATTTCACCAAGAACCAGGTATCGGAGACCGGAAATTTTCATTCCATCTTGTAGCTTGGGTCATGTTACCTGGGTAGGTGACATTTCCAGGTCTGTAGCACTTGCAGGAGCAAAGTTACAGGTGTGACAGACCGAACAGACAGACAGACAGACACCATGACCAAACACAATATGGTTTCCGACCTTGAGATCGGAAGCCATAAAAATCTCCCCTGACCCTCTAGTGAACCATGTCGCCGAAGGGCTTGTCAACCGATTTACTACTCACCAAAATGCATAGTTACAGGTGTTGTAGCATCGATTGACTTTATAGCTGGGGTATATTCCACTTTACATGTGATCGTCTTGTCCTTGTCCCCAGCCACCACTGTATGCTTTACCTGTAAATACCCACATTGAAAAAATTCTTGAATCTGATAGTATCAGTGATACAACTATGTCCGAAGGGACTCTGGAGAGAACTCGGAGATACCACGGATATCCGTGATTTCAACGGCATGGAGAAAACGCGGAATTCCACGGAAATCCGCCAAGAATCCGTAACTGTAATTATAGCTTTTAACAATGGAATAAAGTATACACTGGCCTTTTCGTTAGTTATCTTTGGAGAACTGCAGATTGGATGGAGAGATCCAGAAAGAGAGAGAGAGAGAAATCCAGGGGCCTGTTTCATAAACGCTAAAGGCACTTCATTAACTAATAAAACTTGCTTATGCTCTAAGGAATAAACTGGATATTGACACAAGTCCAGAACGAGCATATTCAAGTATTATTAGTTAATGAGGTGCCTTTAGCGTTTATGAAACAGGCCCCTGGGCCTAAGCGTTGCGATGATTTTTACTAAACTAATCAAGGCGTGATCCTTTTCTTGATTATTATATTAGCATAATAATAATGAAATAGGCCTAACAAGGCCAAGCAAAGCAGTTGGAATGCAGCCACAGCGGGATTGTTTCTGTAGCCCGACCACCTTGCTACCTCGTATCTAGGCTAGTGCCAATATGATAGGGGGAGGGTACGGTTAGGCCCTGGATTTCTCTCTCTCTCTTTCTGGATCTCTCCATCCAATCTGCAGTTCTCCAACGATAACTAACGAAAAACGCCATGTATCGTGGTAAAACTTTCAGGAATTGTAGATGTGCATATTACACAGAACCCTATTGATTCTTGGGGTCATCCGTCAACAAATAGTGCGAAATTTGGGTGAAATTTCTCGTTTATTTATATTTCATGATCGATTCAAACTGAGTGACTGAAATGCCATCTTCAGGCAATTCATGGCACTATTACTATCACTTCTATTTAGTTCGTTATGTATGCTGAAGATGGCGTTGTGATCACCCTGGACTGGTTCCTCTCTTGAATGATGATTCAATGGATGTGGGGAGAAGAGTCAATCCCTTTCTGGTGCACCACATACCTGTTATTGGACCCTGTTGGTAGTACATAGCACATAGTTCAGTTTATCACTGAATAGTAGTTACCTTTACAACTTCTCATTCTGAAGTTAGGCCTAGTAGGGAGAAATCAAGTCTCCCTCTTTGGAAAAAAGTCTCCCTGCTTTTGAGGAATGGGAGACTTTTATTCTCCCTATTTCAAAAACCTGGCACCAACCCTGGCCGCTCGATAATAATTCTCGATCAGTCAAATCTGTCTTAGCTCCCAATTTCCAAGTATCACTTACCGTAGTAGATGCGGATGGCGGCTTAGCAGAGCCGGCAATCGTGAATATGTACCAAGCCGGTGCCAGTTGGTTCTTCTTTGTGCACGTACATGTAGTCTGGACGCCTATTTGATTTGGTTTAGGAGTACAAGCAATTTCCGGAGCTGCAACCGCTGAAAATGGAAAAGTTAGTTTTTCAAATAAGTGATTGGCGTGATCCTTTTCTTGATCAGTAATTGCGAACAGGTTTCAGTTTCGAAACACGAATTGTGTTTTTCCTGATATAAAATGGTTAAATAGATAAATATAAATACATGTAAACAGTTATGTTCAGAACCAAGGTACCAATAATGTATAACTAGTAACAAAGCGAAAGGGTGGGCATTAAGTTTCTGAAAATAGAGGGCGTACGGTAATTACATGTATAGGTTTTCCAATTAAATAACCAATGTTTAGATTTAACGGTTGTTGACTGAACTGTATTATTTAGAATATCATTTTCAATATTTTTATGTAAAGTTACAGACAAATTACTAGCATTCAGAAGGTTTTTGATTTTGGTGAAACCACAGATCTGTTGTCAGAGTGCCCAACTTTGAGATGAATTACAATATCAATTTGTCGAAAAAAAAGGTCCATTCAAAAATGCTTTGTAGCTCGGTTGTTTCTGAGTGCATATTACGGTAACTGTGGACGGTGTCATTTTGTTCGTAATGGTCTTCTCTATACACAACAATCTTTCACAAATTAAAGGGCGGTTTACACTAGGTTGCACCAAGTTGCAAGTTGCAGCAACTGCCAACTTGGTGCAAACTACCTGGGACGGTTTACACATAGAAAAATCGATGCAACAACCAGCGTGATCGAGTTACAACAAGTTGCATGCCCGTTTACACATGCAACTTTTATGAAACCTTTTGGCCTCTTCAGGTTTATGCAACAAGTTGCATGAAGTTGCAAACGAAAAGTTGCGTGTGTAAACGGGCCTTAAGATCCATTCCGTTATGCTATGTTCCCACTAGAGCACGGTCCGTTACGAATGTCAGGATTGGCCATTCGTAGCTGATCGCTTCACGTTTGGAGGTGATGCGTGTCGATACGTTCTGATGACCAATCGCGACCATATCGCATCCAAGCGCAATTTCAGGTGGCATGAATGGCGCCACGATTGAAATCGTGGTCTTTATCGTGGAGTAATCGTAGTGATCCTATCAGATCTTATCACATCTTGAGGGCACACTGGACTTTAAAAAGGGTAAAGTGAAAAAAAATGTTAAGACCATGAGACCTGTGCTACTTCTTACTTAAGGGTATGAATTATGATTTTATGAAAAAAAAGAAAACAATCTCTTCGGAATTTATTGAGAAAATGCATTTTTCTGAAATGACCATTTTTGAGAAGTGACAATTTAAAAAAATATCATCAGATCATTATTTTGCCAGGAAAGAATTTATTTTTTGTCTACATATGCTTAATACATTCACTTTCACCCATTTTGTGATATTTGGGTTGCCATGGTACATGTAACCTTTTTACAGTTGCCATAGGAACCGTATTTATTTTTACATCAATAGGTTTCTTTTTTGTGTTTTCTGCTCTGAATATCACTGTAGATATCAAATTTATTGATACTCAAGGACTAAAGGTGTCGTACAATGATATTTTGGAATTCGCTTTCATTGAATACCTGAGTTATCACTCTGCTGCCTCATCAGTCAGTCACTGCGCAAGTCACTACAGCACTTTCTACACATGTGAAGCATTGTACTCTACTTCAGTTTGCAGTACTCGTTTCACCTCGTTTCTGCAATGCTGCTTTCAGCTTTTCTAAATGAGTGATATTCTTCTCGTTATACGAATGAAAGTGGGTTTCAATTGTTGAACAACTGTTGAACACATCCTGCAATAATTGTCCTTTCAAATCGGACAGTAGTGTTCTGTGTCCCATCTAAAACTGTATGAATGACAAATGGTCCACACCATGTCGCTTTGAACTTTCTTGCATCAACATTCGCCACGGAACTACATGTAGTTGGTTTATGCAAATAAACCAGTTGACCCTGTTCATGTACTGGACATTTTGTCAATTTATTAGCAATCTTCTGATACTGGTGAAACTGTTGCAACTGCAGCAAAGTTTTCGATACGTGCTGGAAGCGTGTCTTGAGATCAGCTACACACTTAGCGTGAGATTGAGAAAGACCAACAACCGGTTTGAAATCAAGACCTGAGATGCCGTTAGCCTCTCTGAGGAAGACCAAATAGTAAGGGCTGTAACCATCCAAATGAGAAGATGCAAAAGAGTTGTATGCATACTGTGCGGAACTGTAATAATGGTCCCAGTCCAAACCCATTTGAGTCAGGTTGACCTTGATCAGGTCAGCTATTGACCGTATTTGACGATCAACGTGCAAAGATCGATGATTATGGACGGAAATTACCTTATGATCGATACGGAATGATCGAATTGCACAGGATTTCGATAACCTTTCCCATCAAAGATGATGCGGCGTCAAAAAAAGCATTCACTTTGCACAATCAACCTGAATTTTTTTGTGAGGGTTTGCCTCTGTGAGGGGAAGGTTCCTTTCGATAACCAGATCTGCCGCCCGTCCAAGATGGCGGCTATGGTGGCCATCTTGAAATCGAGTTTCCGTCAATTAATTTCAGATTTCTTCGCCCACAAACAACATACCAGTCGAGGGCATATGGCAGGCTCTGCGTTGCTCTTGTTCATGATGGCCACCTGGCAGCGATATTTGAAGTTCTTAAAGGGGCTGGAGGAAGAAAGCTTCCATGTCCAAAGTGTGCATATTTCAGAAAGTATTGTTCCGATTTGGATAAAATTCGCAGTGGTGATACTTGATAGCAAAAGATTAACAGTCACCATGCAGAGAGAACAAAAAACCTAATTATCTAAAACAATGCTTTTTTGAACCTCAACAAAAGTAGAGAAATAACTCGGTTTTTTTTTGGCTCAGAATCGGCATAGGTATTCAGTCATTGTTTCTCATTAACTTTCCAGTTGAAATCTTCACTTATTTTCACACAATTGCAATAAAACAATGATGTTTACTTCAACATCTAATGGGTGTGCTCAATAGCAGGAATGACAACAACAAAACCACTTTGCATCAGGCAGACCTACCACCATGTCATGGTTGGCTGATCTGCTGATTGCAAGTTCAGGTCAAGATTGTATTATTAGTGCTGTGGATCAAGGCGATGATGCAATACATTCACTAATGTCAAGCAGGGTAGGCCTTTGATATTATACAGTCTGTAGTGTACTGTAAGCTTACGGTGTATTTTTGGTTATATAAAGCATATAATGCAACATGTTCAATTCTGGTGACACTACTTCTGCAGATAACACTCGTAATTATGCTCATTGCAAGGTAATAGGCCCCCAGGAATAGGCCTAATCATATTGCAAGACACCACAGGGGCCAATGTCATACTGTCAGGAGATCTGGCTCTTACCAAGAGTGAGTGCACCCAACTTTAGTTGTCCAGTCAAATTGTCAAGTAATTATCTCATTTTTCGTGAATGTAGTGGGCATTATTCTTGATAGAATAGGCCTAATCAGTTACCGTTGGTCTAGGCCTGCTGTTATGACAATTTTTAGGAGTTTCAACAGTACACAATAGAGTTGTCCTCTATTCACAACTGTTTGGAGCTCCAGACTGTCCGATGAAATATAGCACTACATATTAGGTAACAGGCTGGGTAATGTGTGCCAGGAATAGTGCCCATTTCATGGGTGTTATGCGAGTTTGATTGAGTGTCAGTTTTCTATAGGATTGTGGTCAAACGATTATTCAGGGTACGCATGCCATTGATTTTGAAAAGGCTTAGGCCCTTTTGAAAAAAGTTTCTCAGTTTGTCCATACTGTCACTCCAACAGTTCAGCTATTGTGTGGAGCCAGACTGTTGTTGAAGTGTCTGTGCAACAACTCTTTGACAACTGTTGTCGAGACTGTTGAATGGGATAAAGGTCTACTAGTGAGAGCCATGGCTGCACGCGAAGACAACGACGAGATGCTGTTACAAAAGCAGAGGTTGCTGCATTTTAGCAGGCCTGTTTAATTTAAGCCTGCCCCCACGGGCGATTTTTCGAGTGATTTTCTCGGTACCGGCCTTGCGACCACAGCAGCGACTGAACATATTTTTAGTTTTTTTAGTTTTTGTCGACTCGTTTGCGACAAATTCTTCATTGGAAGATCAGTGATGTCGCGGATGACATCACTGATCGACCTCAAAGGTAATTATCGCATGCGACGTAGTAGTCGCATCTGTAGTCGTCCCCATTTTAGTCGCCCGTGTGCGCCATGCTTTAGGGCAATGATAATGCCAGGATTGGCGCATACCTTGGAGGTCGTGAGGAGCTGTCTGATCATGAGAGGCGAATTTATAGCCTTGGATACATTACATAAAACCCTGGGTTTTTTGCGTAATTTGCGCGTAACTTACGCGAGGCCGACAGGCGGCGTGTCTAGTGCAGCTTTTGTGGGGCATCGTAAGTTCTCTAAACCTAGGCCTGGTTTTTACGAGAGAAAATTGTCTTTACATAAGATAACGTAGCAAATGTAATGATAAGCAGTGATAAGAAGGCGGAATAATCAACTTATTTTTTCAAAAGGCGTGGCAATGTCAAGGTCATGGGAAGCCAGCCAGCAGTGAAATTTGGCGCCGCCTCCTCGTGAAGAGTGCACGCCAGCAGCGATCCTAACACCGTGCGTAGCAGTTAAGTTCAGCTGGATTTTATTTTTGTAGTGTAGACGCCCACACCCAGTCTCAAAAAGCCCGGAGATTTCTATTGTGTAAGTAGGGCTTGTACGGACAACCTGAGAAACTTGTTCTTTTTTTGAAAGGGCCTAAGCCTTTTCCAAATCAATGGCATGCATACCCTGAATAATGGTGTGACCACAAACCTATAGAAAACTGACACAAAATCAAACTCACATAACACCCATGAAATGGGCACTATTCCTGGCACACATTACCCAGCCGTTACCTAATATGTAGTGCTCTATTTCATCGGACTGTCTGGAGCTCCAAACAGTTGTGAATAGAGGACAACTCTAATAGGATTTATTGTCAAGTATCAAAATGCATTGTCTTAGCCACTGTTACATAACATTACTACTTCTCTTCATGGTGATTAATAATCTTTCAGATTCAAGTATCACCACTGCGAATTTCATTTAAATCAGACCCATACTTTCTGAAATATGCACACTTTGGACATGGGAGCGTTCTTCCTTCAGCCCCTTTTACCATAGGGGTACAGGATACTGATAGATATTTTGGCAACATAATCAAGGCCATGTCGATTTAGAGCAATCAGAGAATCGGAGGAATCAGAGGAAAATACAGTCTGCAGCCCATCAGTCACAGACAATCACATGACTATCATGTACTAAATATACTTTACATTCATTTCTCTAAGGCTGGGTTTACATAGAGCCACACGAAACACGATTACTCGACACGGTACGTTGACATACGCATGTGTTGATTAACTGACAATGGATTTTCCAATCTGCCGTTTACATTGGTCTATACGCGTGGGGTTACGTAGAGAGTGGAGTATATACACGTTTTGAAGAGAACGAGCATGCTCGTTCTTTCAGGCGTGTGCTGACTTCGTGGGAAGGTCTTGCGTTGTTTCGAAGTAGGGAGATGGGCATTTTAGGATGTTTCCTCATCAAATATCACATCTTTTCTTATTTGCATCACGAAATGCATGATACCTAATGAAAATAATGCCAAAATTCGAGGTATCGTGTCAAATGATAGACACACGATGGAGGCCTATGTAAACCGCCGTGTTGGCGTGTCGTAATATCTACGCGTACCGTAGCGTGTCTTCCATGTATCGACACGCTCTATGTAAACCCAGCCTAAGACCAGTGCATTATATCCTTATGCACCTCCCTCCGCTTTAAAGCTGACGTGAACGAACGAAAAGCCCCCATGCGACGAGCAAGAGAATTACAAAGGCCCTGCAAACGCCTCAAACGAAGGCTCAGAACATGATAGACCCCACGAGGCCAGGAGGGCGCCACCTTATTTGTCTTCAGGCAACAGAGCTGTCAACATCTCCGGATACCTCTTTCACTACTCAAAGAAAAAAAAGTAGTCATTTAGACGGGATTCGAACCGTCGATCTTTTGATGTGTAATCCACCGCTCTGTCCACTCGACCAACGAGCCAGCTGACAAAGACATGATTTGTGTTTGTCATGGACGTAGGCCTTCGACTTACGTAATAATACTACGAATAAAAGAAAATATGCGAAGTGTTACAACAAGTT